>SEYY01000963.1:403893-416393 GCA_009176605.1 Armadillidium nasatum
CAAATTTGAATTTGCATTTTCCAAATTTAAAAATAAGTCTTGCATAAAATAAAGTCTGTTATTTTTAAGTCAAAAAATAGTCGTTCGTATTTCTAACCCTTTTCGCCTCATTATCTCCAAGCTCTATAATTACGATTTCCATTCATTTTATAACTCTCTCTCTCTCTCATATATATATATATATATATATATATATATATATATATATATATATATATATATATATATATATATATATATATATATATATATATATATATATATATATATATATATATATATATATATATATATATATATATATATATATATATATTACAAATTTTTGTTAATAATGAAGTAGTTCTTAAGAAGCAAGTTAATGATACAATAGTCTGAATTTTACTAAAGATAGATGAATTAATAATTATTCTTTTGAATTATTTATGAAAATTATTAGTACAAAAGTTTGAAGAACAAAAAGAGAAAATTAAAAATATTAATTTCGTTACTGAATAAATTAAAGATTTATTTTTTATTATTTAAACACATAAGACAGAGTTTAATTATTGAGAGTTTTCAAAATTTCATTTGAAAACGACTTTAAAATTAAACAATGAAACCTTTCTTTTTAATTGAGGAGTAAAAATAATTGAAAATGTTGCATATCTTGAACTCACAAATGGACTTCCTTATCACACCTTCTCTAAAGAAATTATTATAATAATAACAAAAAACAAAATCTTGTTTCCTTATAACTCTTCTTCCTGCTTTCATCACATCTAAGTTAAATAATACTGCATCTTCATTCAAATTCCTACATTCGCTCCTTACTTATGTCTTCCATTCCATATATAAATATATGTATATATATATATATATATATATATATATATATATATATATATATATATATATATATATATATATATATATATATATATATATATATATATATATATATATATATATATATATTGCAATTTTCCAAAGCATATTTAAATTTTTATTAGAAGCTTTTAATTTATTATTAATTATTATTTTTGTTATTTTTATTATAATTTTATTATTATTATTTTATTATTATTATTATTATTATTATTATTATTATTATTATTATTATTATTATTATTATGTTACTAAAGAAATTATTTTTTAAATTATTTATTATATTATTATTATTATTATTATTATTAATTATTATTATATTATTTTTTTAAAATATTTTTTAAATTTTTTTAAAATTTTTTAAAATTTAAAATAATTATTAAAAATTGAAAAATTAATTATTTTTCTTTATAAATGATTAAATAAATTTTAATGAAATAATTTTACTTTAATTTTAATATATCGTTCATTTCTTCATTTTTAAAACGAAATTAAATAAATATATTTTTTTTTTTTCCATTTTGAGTTCATTTTTTTTCTTTCTTTTTTAGACGATAAATCTTTTTTTGAATTTCTGTTGACGAAGTCTCCTTTTTGAAAGCAAATTTAAAATACTTATTTCACATTTATTTATTTTACATTTTCCCATAAAGATATATATATATATATATATATATATATATATATATATATATATATATATATATATATATATATATATATATATATATATATATATATATATATATATATATATATATATATATATATATATATATATATATTTACAACGTATATTTGAAATATCTTTATAATTTTAAATATAAAGAACAATTTTTAAGTATTTAGAATTAGTGTTATGATGAAGTTTTATTTGAAAGAGAGTCCAAAAGGTTTTAGATTGTTGTGATTTGTTAAGAGTGCCAAATAAATGACACCAAATGGCATAAGAGTGCCAAATAAATGGCACCAAATGGCAGAATTTATAAAAGTTTTGTTCATTTTAGCATCCGTCGTGGATTCTTACCGAATCATTTCCAATGTCTCTGTTATTTTTCCTCGATTTTATTGCACAGATTTTGACGTACAATTTTTGCTCTTTCATCTTCTTCTTATACATCTCGAAAAGTCAGAAGGAGCCTTCACAATACCAACAAACAAGCGTAGCACCCACACGATGCCACTTAGACTGCACTCTTCAGCAGTTCGAGAAATTGCATCTCGCTACAATCTATTATAAAAAAAAAAGTGAATTCAGGGTTATAATGCCAATCTCAAATGTTTTCAGCAACACTTCATATATATATATATATATATATATATATATATATATATATATATATATATATATATATATATATATATATATATATATATATATATATATATATAGTTGCATGTTATATTGGAGAAAATTCTACTTGGGTTCTCCATTGCAATTAAATTAATTTGCGGAATAAAAATCTTTTTATGATTTCCTTTATTTATTTATACAAAATTACAATGAGTCTTTCCCTATGATTAATCTTTACTTTGCGTGAAAGCATAATAAATAATTACCTTCATATATATATTATATATATATATATATATATATATATATATATATATATATATATATATATATATATATATATATATATATATATATATATATATATATATATATATATATATATATATATATATATATATATATATATATATATATATATATATATATATATATATATATATATATATATATATATATATATATATATATATATATATATATATATATATATATATATATATATATATATATATATATATATATATATATATATATATATATATATATATATATATATATATATATATATATATATATATATATATATATATATATATATATATATATATATATATTTAACTCAAAGGAATAGAATGGAAATGGTGGAAATTTAAACTGATCCCCCTCAACAAGAGTTGTTCACATATTTTTTAAATTGTTTTTGTGAGATTGAATGCGAAGTCTACGATGAATGTGTAGCGTGGGTTATTCAAATTAAGGTTGGCCATTAAGAGTCTTAGGTTGGACTGAAACATTCCTGTACAGTCCAGTAACCAATAGATTTAGGGCTTTGACCGCCCTTGTATGGAGCATGTATCACAATTTCAAGGTGGCTCCAACAACATAGTTATTCTTGAATTTATTTAATCAAAGGTTTTTCTTCTTATCAACACTCGCTTTGCATATTCACAAGTAACTTTCTGGATATGGAACCGAAATGTTGTTTCACTCAAGGCTAATCCCGTACAATGACCTCGTCACCTCTGAATTCTTTATTCTTTATCTTTTTATTTGCTGAGAGTTTGTGGGGATGTGACTTTAAATACAAACTTATCATTTCTTTGTCCAGATTTTCAACCTTAACGTTAACCTTCATCCTCGTTGTTTTATGGACTTTACGTGTAAAGTCCGAAAGATTCTCACATCCTCTCTTCCCATTTATTTATTTCAACATTTTCAAATGTTGTTTAGTCACATGTCGGCCTTTAATCTGAAATATAAATATGGAATTGGATTTCTTAAACTCTAGAATGTTTCTTGTTGTCCTTTTTTCAATTTTCAACCAGTGGAACATAAAAACATGGTATATATATATATATATATATATATATATATATATATATATATATATATATATATATATATATATATATATATATATATTATATATATTATATATATATATATATCCAATAAAACGTATTTTTAGGATACCTTACTGAAACGCCTTGGTACTGGAGCAGTAGCATTTTGTTTCTCAATCAGCGCCTTGGCTCCCCCTTCCGTCACGCTTCTTCCAGCCAGAACTTACATGGGAGCACCAATTGGGACCAACTACGATATCAGAATATTTGTAGGTAAGCTTATTATATATATATATATATATATATATATATATATATATATATATATATATATATATATATATATATATATATATATATATATATATATATATATATATATATATATATATATATATATATAAAAGATTTTTTTTTTTAAATATAAATTTAATTTAGTTAAAATGTATTTTAATGAGATTCTGGAATGAAAATCTTGAAATGGGATTGTCTGGTCGAATGATTCCGAAATATCGTAACATAAATCCAGAATTTTCTTTCTAAGTAATAATATTCCTATTTTAAAAGAATATTCGATAAGTTTTCAAAAAATTTTATAAAAAATATCAATGTGACATAAAAATTATTTTATTTTTTCATGATTATTTATTCTTATGAACTCTGAATTTATTTAAATGAATTTTCTCTTTTTTTCTTCTTAGAAAACTTTATATTCGGATTATCCGAGTTATGGAGACTAACCCTATGATATTCTTATTAGAAATGACAGTAGATTTCAGCCTAATTCTCTTCATGTGAAACCAGTTTCGAACTCAGTATCTTACGCCTATGAACTAAGAACACAAATAAACTCCATAGAGGGAAAAGTATCTCTTAAACTAACCTTGAAATTTTAACTGATAAACGTCGTTAGAGTGAAATCCTTCTCATGCTCTCAGAGGAGTTATATTTTATACAATTAATGAGTTAATACATTCATTTTAATAGATTTTGCTCTGAGAGAAAATAAGAATTACAGTTTCTATTGTCAATTCTTACTGGAATTAAGTGTTTTTTATTTTTCAAAATGGTTTCATGAATCTGGATCAGTTTGTATAACATTGTTGTTTGACTACGTTTACTATGTCTATTTATTTAAAGCAAAGAAGTCGAATGGCACTGATGGTATTTATTCCCTCCGTCATCTTCGAAACTTGTATTTCCGAGTTAGAATCCTTTCGTCTTACCTCATACTTGTGTCCTTTATTTTACTCTATCACTTTCTTATAGCATAGCGTTTACGTTGTTCATAATTCTTCCAATCTTTAGGTGAATACTCCATCCCTTGAGGAGAGAACAAGTGATTCGACTTCCTACACGTTACCATTCATTCTTTTATAAACATAATCAGTGAAAGTTGGAACATCCTTCCCTCCTCTATATTCAACCCTGGTTTTAATATTAACACTTTTAAACGCCATTTTTCATGAGTTTGAACAGGGAGGGATTTAGGCTCCTTCTTTACATTGTGAGGTTGGTCTCATGATTACCAGACCACTTTTAAATTTAGTCTCGATTTAGTTTTGGTACGTCATTAAAGTTATTTCTTGATTAATAAAACTAATTTAACTTTAGTTTTTATTTAATATTAAATTCTTGTAAACGCACTAAAAAACTTTTCATCAAAAACAAATTTATATCACACTGAAAATATAAAACCAGAGAGAGACTGTCCATGAAACAAGCTTGATACATTCTCTGTTATGTCATTTAAATTTAGAAAGAGATTTAGTCAAAGGGACTTTAAATTGTTCCTAAAACAAGATTTTAAGTCTTGTCCGATTAACTTTCAGGAAACAAAGCCCTTATAAATGTACCAATATAATAATACACGTAACGCGCACACAACACACACACACACACACACACACACACACACACACACACACACACACATATATATATATATATATATATATATATATATATATATATATATATATATATATATATATATATATATATATATATATATATATATATATATATATTGCAGAAAACGTGATATTCCTCGAAATGAAAGTAAAAAAATTGAATGCAAACATGGTTAATTTTTTAGAAAGATTGTTAATACTCATATATATATATATATATATATATATATATATATATATATATATATATATATATATATATATATATATATATATATATATATATATATATATATATATATATGTGTGTGTGTGTGTGTGTGTGTGTGTGTTTATCCCTCGTGCTAATCCTAGGTACAAACAACCTAGAAAGTTCCAATCCTGGAATAGGACAATGTATAATGCAAACTATATATATATATATATATATATATATATATATATATATATATATATATATATATATATATATATATATATATATATATATATATATATATATATATATATATATATATATATTGTGTGTATGTGTGAAGAGTATAAATACTATTTATTTATTGTAGAAAAGCAAAAGAGGTTATTATGTTACCTTTGCAACAGACCATCTACCTTTAAAAAGGGAACAAACCAGCCATCTTTTTTTTCTTTTTTTCTTTTTTCTTTTTCTTTTTTTTTATATAAAAGGATTATGTTGATCAATCTTGCACGCTCTATTCATTAATAGGATTAAAAGGCGCTAAATTTTTTATTGAGTAGAATTGTATTAAGTGTTTCCTTGTGAAGCCCATTCACCAATCCATTAATTAAGTCACTGCAGTCTTATTCTACGAATAAAAGGTACCAACTTGAAAACCCTTTCACTTTTTGTTTTGCCTACAGCTCTCTCTCTCTCTCTCTCTCTCTCTCTCTCTCTCTCTCTCTCTCTCTCTCTCTCTCTCTCTCTCTCTCTCTCTCTCTCTCTCTCTCTCTCTCTCTCTCTCTCTCTCTCTCTCTCTCTCTCTCTTTCTATATCTATCAATCTATCTATCTATCTATCTATCTATCTATCTATCTATCTATCTATCTATCTATCTATCTATCTATATATATATATATATATATATATATATATATATATATATATATATATATATATTATATATATATATATATATATATATATATATAAATATATATATATATCTCTCCTCCGGTGGGCAAAGGCCGGAGGCCTACAAAATTCCACCGGAGTTGGGAAAAATCTATCGTGGTCGATGGTGGCCGACATGTCCAGATACCCTGCGTTTGAAAGTATCTATCTATCTATATATATATATATATATATATATATATATATATATATATATATATATATATATATATATATATATATATATATATATATATATATATATATATATATATATATATATATATATATATCTCTCGGGCATATGAAACTAAAAATTTGAAAATGAAGATTGAAGCAAATTTCAGATTGAAATTCGAAATGGCGAATAAAATATGAATTTCATGAAATTGGAATTTTCTGACAAAGAGAAATTAAAAACTTTGAAAAATTATTTGAAGGTCAAGTTTTTTCTCCTTTTTTTTCCGAAGTTCTTCAAATTTCTTTCATATTTTGCTCATACATTTTTAATTCCCTGTAAGTTTTTTTTTTAATTAAATGGAGTTACTTAGTTAACTATTCATATTTGCATATCTAATCTGATTTGTGCAGCGAACGTCCAGGGTTCGATCCCAAGAAACTCCTTTGAGTTCTCCTCCATAAAATTAAGAACCAAGATTATGGGATATGATAAATAAATAAAAAGGTTAATGTCAAAGTAGATTTTGGCAACTCGAATTGTAGCCTATTGTGAAAAAAAAAAAAATTTTTAAACTTAAACTATTAATTAATAAAACCAATAAAAGTGATCATAATTTTTATTTCACATTTAAAAACAAACTATGAAAATTTGCTTATTTTTAGGAAGTAGTTTAAGTTTTGTAATACCCTTACAAATCGCAATTTTCCTATATTTTTATTATTATTATTATTATTATTATTATTATTATTATTATTATTATTATATATTATTATTATTATTATTATTATTATTATTATTATTATTATTATTATTATTATTAACTGTTCGAATTGGAATTGGAATTATTATTATTATTATTATTATTATTATTATTATTAAATTGTATGCATTTCCCATCCACGGATCTAAAAACTGCTTTTCTGTTCTATGTTAATTTTCTTTTAGATAATTTTGGAGAAAAATTTACAAATAAAATAAAATGAATGATTATACTTCTTTGTTAACGCGTTTCGTCCACAAACTTTGAACATTTTCAGAGCTTGAATTTATAGCAATAAATGCATTTACATAAACAAATTACAATAAAATAAATTAACTTTATAATAATTTTGATAAAATATTTTAAATAATGTTAAGTTTAAGGGACATAACATTGAATTTTATGTTAAATTTCGCGTCTGTAGCTTGTAATGTAAAAAGCTTCTGCAATTTTTAACTTTTGGACTTCATTCACAGTATAAAAGTCTTTGAAATTTGTTGATATGTTTTTCCGTGTTCTACATTGAAGTGTTTGTATATTTTGCTTGGTTTGAGCATTGGTTTGAATCTATGTTGATAAACTCCGTCTTAAAATGTGTTAGTCGTGTTTCCAATATGCTTCGACATACAGTCAGACTCAGGGCATTGGAATTGGTACACAACAAGATGACTATCAGACGAAGTATCACTTGTAGAAAAACAGGACGAGAGTTGCTTCGATTTTTGATTCAATCTAACTTTGATATTTAGATTGGCTGTTGGTTTCATGTGGGATTTTAAAATTTTTCGCAGACACTTTTCCTCCTTATCAAAATTAATTGGGTTTGAAGTTTAAAATAAAATTTTTAAAATGTAAATTTATTTTATCGTAATTTATTTATGAATCATTCATTTTATTTTATTTGTAAATTATTCTCAAGAATTATCTTAAAGAAAATTAACTTAGAACAGAAAGCAATTTTTAAACCTGTAGAAGGGAAATTGATACAAATTATTAAAACAAAAGCTGATATAGAATTTCTTTTTTAATTATTATTATTATTATTATTATTATTATTATTATTATTATTATTATTATTATTATTAAAGTCCGGTAAAATGTCTTTTTCCTTTTTAATAGTGTTTTTATCAGGGTTGGCATAATAAAAATCAAATTAGAAAAATCAGTTGAATTTTTACGTGATTTTTTTTGTTATTGGTTTTTTTTTGTTTTTTTTTTAAATAACGTTGCTGTCTTCATATTTTTTTGTTCAGAATATCAAAACAGAACTGAAAAAAAGAAAATGAATTAAAATTAAAATAAATTTAAGCATTTTATCGAGCTGGGGGAAAAAATTAATCAACGTCGAACGATATTTTTGGCTAAATTATTGAAACCTGAAACACTCTTTTACTTTGAATTCTGGATTTAGATATTTACTGAGTTGTTAAAAATTTATTAATTTTAAAATTTCAATGGGAATTTTTTTTAATTTAATTATATTATTTATGTATTTATTTATTTGATTTTATTTATTGTTTTAGCAAGTGTTCGAATAAGACCGTGACACAACAATCCTTATTAATCACAAATTTCATTTAATTAAAAAACAAAAAATAAATATAAGCTATATAATATCTATAAACTATAAACTAATTCAAAAAAGGTTATTGTAGTTAACTTGCTCCATAGAATTATGTAAAAAAAAAAAAAAAAAAAAAAAAGGAACAAAATAGAATAAAAAGCTTTAGGATTGAAATGTGTCGTGTCAGCATTCAGAATCTGCCACAAAATCTTTCTTTTTCCAAAATGATCTTTTTTTTTTTTTAATAATTGATTTAATCGGACCAATTCACTTAAATTTAATTTTCTATTCATAGCTCTAACTCTCTCTCTATTTGCTTTTTTTCTAATTGTAGAAATTAATGCTTTATCTTTTTTCAAAATTTAAGTACTGAGAGTTGTAACGCTAAAATAAAAATAAATATATTTTTTTTTATTTTAATATTTATCTTAATATTATAATAATAAAAATTAAATAATAGCACAGAACCATAAAATATTCTTAAAAATAATAATAAAGTATAGTTTACTTGTTTTCTTTAAAATTTAAAATATAAATGCAGTGAATTGGTTCTATAAGTCTCATTTTCTTCATTTTCATTTAAAAACAAATTAAAACTAGCTTGTACTTTTCAAAAAATTATAATTTAAATAACTTCCTTAAATAAGCTAATTAACTAATTATATTTACTTATTTAGTATATATACTTATTAATTATTACTTAGGCAAATAAGCTTACTAATGAAAAGACTTAAGTAGCTAAAAAAAAAATAAAAAATAAAAAAAATAAAAAATAAAAAATAAAAAAAAAACCTGGTTTTTATTTTTCAATTTTCGTAAGAGAATCCTCACAAATTACAAAGGTTTCTTTATTGGTTTTAAATAATTTCTGTTTAAATATTTTGTTTTCTTTTTCTTTGAAGTATTTTAGTGAGAGAAAGAAAGTCTTATCTTGTCTTAATTTGGGAAACTCCAATACCAAAATTGAATTACAAGATTATACTTCAAATGTTATGCAACAATTGAATTAAGTTTACATCATAAATAATAATTATGTAGTAACAGTTGTAGATATTGCTGATGGTGATACTGCTATTACTATTGCTATTATTACTATTAATGTTGTTGCTATTATGACCTCACAAATACTGAATTCTTTAATAAGCAAAAATTACTAATGATTTACAAGGACACTTAAAGCTAATTTTAGTTTTCAAATAGTTTGAGAGAAAAAGAAAGAAAGAAAGAAAAAGTGGGAATTATTTTTCCCTTTTAGCCCAAATATGATGAGACTCAATTCGTTCGTCTTCTTTCCCAATTAGGAAGAACTCAAAAAAGTGTTAAGAGTCAATAAACTTCCTTTTCCAATTTATGGATCACAAACTTCTCTTTTTTTCATCCAATTATTATTATTATTATTATTATTATTATTATTATTATTATTATTATTATTATTATTATTATTATTATTATTATTATTATTATTAGACTTTAATAAAAGGTCCTCCAATTTTGTATTTGAAGAATAAAACTTTTACTATATATATATATATATATATATATATATATATATATATATATATATATATATATATATATATATATATATATATATATATATATATATATATATATATATATATATATATATATTAAAGTGGCCCAAACTTATAAGGTTGAAATTTATTTTGTAAGCCTCACCCCTAGAGTTTGTTATGCATAATGAAAAAATACTTACTTGGAAATTTCACGCCATTCAGAAAATATTAATTGGTGCCGCACTTTGGACATTGAATATGCAGTATTTGCTGCACGCCATTTTAAGGTGACTGCAATCCTCAATTTTTTTCCTTTTTTTTTTTTATAAAGTGGTATCCCTTGTAAGTCTAATCTACTTTTTGTCTTTAATATGTTTTATAAATGTTTCTCTTTAGATACTTGTTTTTTTTTTGTTAATGGAAACTGCCCTCGGTGTTTTTCAGCAACTTGCAAAATGCACTCGAGTTTTTCTTCGTATTTCTTGTTACATGACAGTTAAAGCTCTGCTATAGTGAAATGGCCCTCTCAGAATTATCATTAACAATGATTGACATAATTTTTCAAAGCATTGTAGTCTCCTCTCTGTTGTTCTATGCATTGGGGTCTGTTTGAAGAAATGCATTTGACAATGATGATTTCTGAATAAAAGACAGCCTTCTCTTAATAATAAAATCTGCAAAAAAAAAATTCTTTCATGAAGGTGTACAGTCGTCAACAGAAGTTCGTTCCTATTAGGCTGGAAATAAATATTTATATAAAATGGAGATCATTTCATAAAAGCTCTATTTTGAATAAAAAGAAAATAAAAACATTCAGCGGGGCTTAATTGAACTGTGATTGGCTGAACCTGAAATGATCTCCATTTTATATAAATATTTATTTCCAGCTTAATAGAAACGAACTTCTGTTGACGACTGTACATTTGGATCAATCTTAGTTTCATTCACCACCGAAATGTTTCACAGAATTTTGTCTCAAAGGAATTGAGAACTGTAAAAAACTAATTTGAAATTGTAAATTACTCATGTCATCTACTAAGCCCTATACAGAGCACCAGCTGACAGAAATGCGTTTATCTGGATGCTTTTTATCCCAAATAAACAATCATTAATTTTAAAATTTCTTTCTAATCTGCTCTTGAATGACTTTTACGTCAGTTTTAAACAATAAACTGAATTGTTTCTAACTGGCAAGGTGTGCTATAGTTTATGAACCTAGACAACATCCATAGTCGTTACAGTTTTCCTTTTTCGTGTTCAGTATAAATAACAGCATCCCTGATCACGTTTTCAAGGAAGACCTTGAGCACACCACGAGTTTCTTCCTAAATCAAGCCAGAGATACGCTTTACTCCACCACGACGAGCGAGACGACGAATAGCTGGTTGGTGATACCCTGGATGTTATCACGAAGAACCTTGCAATGACGGTTGGCGCCTCCTTTTCCAAGTCCTTTACCTCCCTTGCCACGACCAGTCATGATGAATAATAACTTCTCGTACGTAGAAAAGAAAACGAAAGTCTGAAACATTCTCCCATTAATAATTATTTTTCCAACTTATTTTGATTTGCACATCTTCAAAAGCTGTATAGCAGTGGAATTCAGCAGGCCTCTCTTCTTTACTCATCAGAAGAGACGTTATATATATATATATATATATATATATATATATATATATATATATATATATATATATATATATATATATATATATATATATATATATATATATATATATATATATATATATATATATATATTATTAGTCTTATTTATATGACTGTTGTATGTGAAAAACTTTGAGAAATGATTGTCGAAATTCCGAAACATTTATGTCAAAATTAAAAACTTTTGAGCGAATAAAAATATCGAGCAACAAAACTGTTTATGTTTGTTTTACTTGACACAACCCCACTATCGAAAAA
>SEYY01000963.1:418893-421393 GCA_009176605.1 Armadillidium nasatum
GTGTGGAGAAGGGCTCTCTGATGAAGTATTCCAAAGAGCTTCTAATCTAATGAAATATTTTCCTTTTTTAGTTCTTAAGAATCTCAACAAGCAAGATACTTTGAGTATTCCAAAAGACCATTCCTTTAGCCTTGTCTCCAGACCATTCACCTTCTACTGTGGAAAAACCCTTTTCACCCTTCGGAAACTTTTGTTTGTTTGTTGTTCATCTTTTGAGTCATAATGATTAATCCATGTTTCTTATTCAGTTACAATTCCCGGTACAGATTTTGTAGGATATTTGTTCAATTTTGTTTCTAGCTATCTTGGCACAAAACTTTCATCATCCATGAAGTAGAAACCTCACTCAAACTCACTTTTATTGTACTGTACAAAATAGTATAAACTGATCCAATTCATTTTCCATGGGAGTTTGTTATTGTTTCCAGTATTAATTGCAATTCGTTAAACAACTTAAAAATATTGTTGATGTTTTCTTAGTACATTAGTGTAAATATCCTTCCAAAGGGTGCATCATGTTCAACATCATTTGTTCATCTATTAAAAAATTTTCTATTTATAATTTATGACTTCCTTTTGGATATCATGTCAGGATAAATTTGTCTTTAAGAATCTACGGTTCACTTTTCTCTTACTAATTCTATTTTCGATTTTTGCTTTTGCTACAATTTTTACAATATCCATACTACTCGTTTAGAGTCCCATTTAAAACTTCTCTTCTATGGTAACTCATCAAACTAATTGCAATTGATGCTCGTCATTCATTATACATGTTCAGAAAATTCATCTTCCTGAAACAAGAGTTGCAATTCAATGTGTCTAGTGTTTATATATATATATATATATATATATATATATATATATATATATATATATATATATATATATATATATATATATATATATATATATATATATATATATATATATATATATATATATAGCATTAAAGTTTAAAGCTTTTTGTGGCAGCATTTTATTTTCAAAGTATTTATATATATAGTTCTTGAAAAGTTTGTTGCATTGGTCTGATCCCCTAAATCTCCTAAATCTCTGCAATCATTCGTACACACATACATACATACATACATACATACATATATATATATATATATATATATATATATATATATATATATATATATATATATATATATATATATATATATATATATATATATATATATATATATATAAATATATATATATAGCGCCTGTCCTCGTTCTGCTCTACTCTCTATGCCTTAATACTAATAATTTTCTTCAATGCTGGAAACGTGCTTTTGTTCAGCCAATCCCCTAAAAAGGTAGCCACTCTGATCCTTCTAACTATCGACTTGTGTTCTGTCTAAGATTTTTGAAACTCTCCTCAACTTTCATCTCCTGTATCATTTGGAGTCTCATTCTCTTCTCTCAGATCACCAGTATAGCTTTCGACGCTCGAGGTCAACTGGTGACATACTTTTTTATCTTACTGATATATGGTCTTCTGCCTATAGGAACTTCGGGGAGTCTTGTGTGGTGGCGCTTAACATATTCAAGGCTTTTGACCGGGTATGACATGCGTCCCTGCTCTCCAAGTTCCCTTTTTTTGGGTTTCCTCCTTCTCTTTGCTTACTTTTGTCTAGTTTTCTTTCAGATCGTTCCATTTTGGCACTTGTAGATGGAGCGACCTCTTCCTCTTTTTCTGTCAACTGTGGTGTTCCTCAGGGTTCTGTTTTATCTCAAACTTTATTCTTACTTTTCATTAACGATCTTCTCAACTGCACTTCTAACTCTGTTCACTCTTATGCTGATGACTCAACTCTACATACTTCTATTCTTTTCAAATCTGCTCCCTCTTTTACTTCTAGGGTTGCTTCTCGTCTTCAACTTTCCGATTCTATTCTTACCGATCTGGATGGGATTTCCCGGTGGGGTTCACAGTAGCCTTGTGAAATTCAGCTCTTTGAAAATTCAGCTTCTTCACATCTCCCTCTCAAAAACACCTCCCAACTTTCCTATTCTCTTCGATGGCTCTCCCGCCTCACCTGTAAATAACATTAACATTCTTGGTTTAACATAAACAATAAACTGTCTTGGAAACCACATATCACAATGGTTGCTAAAGCGACCTCTAAGAAGCTGGGAGTTCTGTTCATGTTGCGAGAATTTTTTTTCTGAGCAGTTGCTCCAAATATATAAGGATCTTATTCGCCCTTGTATGGAGTACCGTTCTCACATCTGGAGGGCTCCGGCTTCTCCTCTCTTCTGGATAGGGTTGAGTCTAAAGCTAAAAGATTAATAAACTGTCTCCTGCTTTCAAACTCTTAACCCCCTATCTCTGCGACGTGACGTTGGCACACTATCTCTTTTCTATAGGTACTACAATGGCAGGTGCTCGAAGGAATTGGCCTCTAGCATTCCTCCACCGTTGCGTCGCCCTCGTTGCACAAGGGGTACTCTGCTTTCGCACGAATTTTGTGTGGATGTAGGAAACCCCAGGCTAGTCCGTTGTGGT
>SEYY01000963.1:436393-438893 GCA_009176605.1 Armadillidium nasatum
CTATCTTGGTCGAAGGAGGTCGACATATCCAGATACCCGGCGTTTGAATGTATCCAAGTCAAAATAAGCTGGGAAAACAGATAAATGAAGTGTATTACAGACTTTACCAGTAGAGTATATGTAAGACTGAGCATAGCCGTTAAGTCTGGGGTCAGATAGTTGGACAAAGAAAGGATGAGACTGTGTAGAAAGTCGAGTCGCAAGAGAACCTCTCAACGGAAGAGGTATCCGACGAGAGAGTTCAGAAGAGCAGTGTCCGCTGTAATAACAGTAGTAAAGAGAAAGTGACGCATCAATTCGACAGGGAGAAAGGGATTTGAGAGAGTTGGTAAGAGTAGGAGAGTTGACACGAAAAGCCCTAGATTCAACCTTGTCAAGGAGAGCTGTATAGGTGGAACCACCCCAGATGTGTAAAGCATACTCCATACAAGAGCGAACATCACCAATAAAGAGCAAGCAACTGGAGTGGCGTGAAGTAATTCTCAAGGCACCTCAGAACACCCAACCTCTTAGAAGCTTGTTTTGAAAGAGAAATAATGTGATCTTTCCAACAAAGATCACGAGAAAATTATACGCCGAGAAAATTAAGAACTGATGAAGGTTTGAGTTGTGTGTTTTCGAAGAAGACATCATATTTGTGTGGAAGATTGTGTCGAGTAGAGAGATGGAGGAACTGAGTTTTTGAGGCATTGAAAACAACCATGTTTTCTCTGCCCCAATTTGAAAAACGTGAGAGATCAGAGGTTAGTTGCTCCAAGGCTACCTTCTCGACTCTATCAACTGCCGTTGGGATGGCGTCTTTCAAACTATATATATATATATATATATATATATATATATATATATATATATATATATATATATATATATATATATATATATATATATATATATATATATATATATATATATATATATATATATCTATAAAATGAGTCAGAGTTTGATGAGGAGAGAGAAGGAGAGAAGCAACAGTGTTCAAGAATTTATTAAAACAAGAAGACAGTTAAGTCAAAAACTAAGAATAAAGAACATTAGTAAAGTCAGCGATTAAAATACTGAATTAAAAGTAAAGTATAATATTTAATTGTTGTAAAATTGTTTCTAATAATAATTTTTTTCATATTCGAACACTAAAACCAAAGCTATCAAATTAAGAAAATAAAATTAAAATAAATAAATAAATAAATTTTCTTTTGAAGAAATCTTCTCTTTCACAGCAATAAAAAAAAAATAATTTTAAAATTAAATATAAAAAAAGTGAAAACAATAAAAAAACTTAAAATATCAAATAAAATGATAATAACAATAATAATATCAATAAAAAAGACACTAGCATTTTGAAATCGCGATATTTAATAAATAAAAAACAAAATAAAATATATAATAATATATATATATATATATATATATATATATATATATATATATATATATATATATATATATATATATATATATATATATATATATATATATATATATATATATATATATATATATATATATATATATGGTGTATGTGTGTATAGGTTGATGCGCATGATCTTAAAAGTTTTGTATGAAGGAAAAATGTAAAAGAAGGAAAAAATTCTAAAAATAAAATTTTAAACAAAATAAAAAAAATTAATTTGAGTTTCAACATCGAATTAAAAAGTTTAAATATTTTTTTTTCTTTAAATTTTTAATTTTTTTTAATTAAGTTTGCAAATAAATAACTAATTAAAGTTTTAATTTTAAATATTAATTAAAGGAAGGAAAAAAATATCGTAATTAAAATAATTATTTCTAAAATTAAATTTTAAATTTGCTTTTGTTTTTCAACGTTTTTTGTAAAAAAAACTTTTTTGCGCGAATTTAAACTTGTAATTAAGCTTCGCTAATACAATTTTTATTATTATTAATTATCATATTCTTTTCATATATATATATATATATATATAATATATATATATATATATATATATATATATATATATATATATATATATATATATATATATATATATATATATATATATATATATATTATATATATATATATATATGTGTGTGTTTGTTTGTTTGTTTGTGTTTCTTAATTTGTCAGTTATTTTATGTATATGAATTTAGTTAAATAAAAGGAATTCCTTTGATGGAGAAAAAAAATTTTTTTTATATTAATGACTAAAATTTTCTTTTGAAAGTCGCAAGTCCAAATCGGGAAGAACGAAAGACAAAAATTTTCAATTTTATTTTAGTATTGAATTCAAATAAGGATAAACTACCCGCTTTCACAATCTCTCTCTCTCTCTCTCTCTCTCTCTCTCTCTCTCTCTCTCTCTCTCTCTCTCTCTCTCTCTCTCTATTTATCTATCTATCTATCTATCTATCTATCTATCTATCTATCTATCTATCTATATATCTATCTTATCTATCTATCTCTCTTTTCCATTCGTTCTCTGTCTGTCTGTCTTTCCTCGTATGTATGTATTTACGTATATTTGTATGTATTTGTGTA
>SEYY01000963.1:446393-448893 GCA_009176605.1 Armadillidium nasatum
ATTATTAATACTATATTTAATATCACTACGTTTTTGTTAGTAACATCAAATATGTTATTATTTACTGTATTTTTTATTAAATGAATTAAATGTTATATATGTATGGAACATTGAGGCTCTAAAGAAACTATTGTGTTTTCCCCTATCATCCTCTTTTCAGAGAAATGGACAATCACAATATTATTATTTTTACTATTATTGCATTTAGTAGTATAGGACCTTCTGTAACATTGAAAATCTGCAAATATACTCTCTGAATAAAGCTTTGATAAACTGAGAAATCATTATTATTAATATTATTATTATTATTATTATTATTATTATTATTATTATTATTATTATTATTATTATTATTATTATTATTATTATTATTATTATTATTATTATTATTATTTGTAGTCTTATTGGTATAATTAGTCTGTTAATATTTGTTGTTCTTTAATTAGAAAGATGAAGGATAAAACTAAAAATTTAATTGCTTGCTTTTTGCAGAGACTTCGTTCGTTATCTGCGTCTTCATCTTTTTCTTTCCCTTCCTCTCCTTCCCTTTTCTTTCCTTTTATTAGTTACTATGCATTCTTTCGGTTAACTCCTTTTCTTACAGTAATTTTGTTAGATCTTATGCTAATAAAAATTTCGTAATTTTATTTTACAAAATTCGAATATTGCTTTAGAATTATTTATATTAAGAAATATAAAATATAGAAATGATTTTTTTTTTTTTTTTTTTTTTTGTTCATCGAATACGATGATTCTTTTCTCTTTTCTTCTTTCCCTTATAAATGGGACCATTTTTTCTACAGTCTTTCTACAACTTCTTTCACTTTAACTCACTTCTTACATTGTTATTGTGAAATTACTCTTGTTTATTTTGCTTAAAGGGAAAACCTCATTAGTCTTTCTGCTGGTCTCTTTTGTTATGTGTAAATCTACTTCTGCTTCGTCATAAAAAAAAAAAACAGTTTCTGAAGCCTTAAAATGTAAATTCATTATTACTATTTCACGAATTTTCATGATTTTCTTGAAATAAATAACTTTAAGAAGGTCGACTTTGGTAATTAATGTGTCGAACTGTCATATTTGTTTCCCCAAACTACGCAAAGCTATTTACAAACATTGCTCCTACTGTATACTCTTCCATTTCATTTGAGCCATTTCATCTCTCTTCAACATATCAAGGCTTTTTTATCTCTTTTTTTTCAACTTCGAAATAATTATAACACTTTTAAATTTAATAATAAAAAAGTGTAGCAAGAAATGAGCTAAACAGATGATGATTATCTTTCTGGTTTATTTTAATCAACCCAAAGGTTTTTTTGAGGGTAAAGAAGGCTTTCAGTTTAAGTAAATTTATAACAGAATAATGTGTCATAATTTTGGAAAAAACAAAACTCTTACTTCTTAATTAAATCATCAGTTCATGAAAACTCTACTAAAGAATTTAGATTGTATATTTGGGTCAGCTGAGGTTCCCCTTTCCCTTATCACATCTAATGAAAATTGATGTTATAAGGGGAAAAATTGTGCTTCTTTGAAATTTTTAACACTTAATCTCTAACTCTAATAAAAAAGTTACAAAATACTTTTCAATTTTAAAAAAAAAATTCTATAATGTTTTGATATAAATATAATACTAGAAATAACTGTTTCCAAGAGTACTTTTTTTTAAATTTCTGCCACTAATTCCTCCAAGTAATTAATTTTCGATTTCAAAAAGGTTATTTTTAAATGATTCAATTTTATGACCTATTTTATACGTCATTCACGATCGTTTGATAAATAATTTACATTTCTGGTATGAGCCCTGCACGGATATGGACAATCCCGTAAGCCTTTGCCCTGCCCGGCTCACGAGTGGGTATGGGTGGGCAGAATCCTGGTTAAAATATTATTGGGCGGGTACGGGCGGAACCGATGGTGTTAACGGGAGGGTATGGCCTGGCTGGACAATGTTTAAATAATAAAGTCGGACTTTTCGGGAATGAGCTGAAGGATAACCATTTCCTTTCAAAGTTATATAACGTCATGAATTGGCTAATATTTTGATTGCATTTAGATTTCAGAAGATAATGGAAAGGTGACAAGTGCAATTAAATTTTTTTTTTGTTAACTAGAATATAGTGCTTTAGTTCTTATTCAAAAGATTTTTTTATATCTACACATACAATCATTTTTTAAGATTTTTTAAAATTTTAAAAATTGAACGAACAGTTCCAAACAACAGAGATTAGTAATTTAGCGAACGTATAATTTACTCTCATGCTCATTCATAATTTTGGCAGAAATAGAAACCAGACTAAATGTTTATTATGTATATATATTATATATATATATATATATATATATATATATATATATATATATATATATATATATATATATATATATATATATATATATATATATATATATATATATATATATATATATATTATATATATATATATATATATATATATATATATATATATATATATATATATATATATATATATATATA
>SEYY01000963.1:471393-488893 GCA_009176605.1 Armadillidium nasatum
CTCCATGGCAAAATAATTTATTTATTTATTTATTTACTTATTATTATTATTATTATTATTATTATTATTATTATTATTATTATTATTATTACTATTATTATTATTAATTTAAAATTTGAATTTTCCAATTTCCGCTTTATTTGCCAAATCCTCTATATATGCTTAGGATAAAATTTATTTTTATAGCGTGAAATTCAAACGAAGGAATTATAAGCGTATTCGGGATTATATATATATATATATATATATATATATAGATATATATATATATATATATATATATATATATATATATATATATATATATATATATATATATATATATATATATATATATATATATATATATATATATATATATATATATATATATATATATATATATATATATATATATATATATATATATATATATTATATATATATATATATATATTTTTTTTTTTTTTTTTTATGTCTCCTCGGTGGGCAAAGGCCAGAGGCCTACCAATATTCCACCGGAGTTGGGAAAATCGGATTCGGTCGCTAATTGGCCGACGTGACCCGATACACGGCGTTTAAAAGTGTGCAAGTCAAAGGAAGTTGGGAAAACAGATAAAGGGAGTGTGTTCCAGACTTTACCAGTAGAGTACATGTAAGATTGAGCATAGCGGTTAAGTCTGGGGTCGGAGAGTTGGACAGAGAAAGGATGAGACTGTGTAGAAGAAAGTCGAGTCGCACGAGCCCTTCTCAATGGAGGAGGTATGCGACGAGAGAGTTCAGAAGAGCAGTGTCCGTTGTAATAGCGATAGTATAGAGAGAGTGACGCAACAATTCGACGGGCAGAAAGAGATTGGAGAGAGTTAGTAAGAGCAGGAGAGTTGATAAGACGAAAAGCCCTAGACTCCACCTTTTTTCAAGGAGAGCTGTATGTGTGGAACCACCCCAGATGTGCGAAGGCATACTCCATACAGGGGCGAACAACACCCCTATACAGAGCAAGCAACTGGGGTGGCGTGAAGTAATTCTGAAGGCGCCTCAGAACACCCAACCTCTTAGAAGCTTGTTTAGAAAGAGAGTAATGTGATCTTTCCAAGAAAGATCACGAGAAAAAGAAACACCGAGAATATTAAGAACAGATGAAGGTTTGAGTTGAGTGTTTTCGAAGAAGATATCATAGTTGTGTGGAAGATTGTGTCGAGTAGAAAGATGGAGGAATTGAGTTTTTGAGGCATTGAAAACGACCATGTTTTCTCTGCCCCAATTTGAAATACGAGAAAGATCAGAGGTCAGTTGCTCCAAGGCAACCCTTCTTGCGTCTAATAACTGCTGTTGGGAGGGACGTCTTTCAAATTGAAAGGAGTAATGAAGGGTGGAGTCATCAGCATAGGAGTGGATAGGAGATGAAGTAATAGAGAGAAGGTCATTAATGAAAAGTAGAAAAAGTGTTGGGATAGGACAGATCCTTGAGGAACACCACTATTAATAGATTTATAGGAAGAACGGTGGCCGTCTACAACAGCTGCTATAGAACGACCGGAAAGGAAATTAGAGAGAAGGTCACAGAGAGAAGGATAGATTCCGAAAGAGGGAAGTTTGGAAATCAAAGCTTTGTGCCAGACTCTATCGAAAGCTTTCGATATGTCCAGCGCCACAGCAAAAGATTCACCGAAATGCCGAAGAGCGGAGGACCAAGAGTCAGAGAGAAGGGAAAGAAGATCACCAGTAGAGCGTTTCTTTACGAAAGCCATACTGGCGATCAGAGATAAGATTAGAAGAATTGAGATGTTTCCAAATCTTCCTGTTAAGGATAGATTCGAAAACTTTAGAAAGAACGGAGGTTAAAGAAATTGGACGATAGTTAGAGGGTTGAGAGGGGTCCCCCTTCTTCGGCACAGGCTGAATGAGCGCACGTTTCCAGCAAGAAGGGAAGGTTGAAGTAGAAAGACAAAGACGAAATAGTTTACCAAGGCAGGGTGCAAGCTCGGAAGCACAAGTTTTGAGAACCACAGGAGGAATACCATCAGGACCATACGCCTTCTTAGTGTTAAGCTCAGAGAGAGCAGAAATGACATCTTTAGAAGAAATTACAATGTTAGGCATAAATGAGTTGGAGGGGGTTGAAGGAGGAGGAATAGCTCCGGAATCGTCTAAGGTTGAATTAGAGGCAAAAGTTTGAGCGAAGAGTTCAGCTTTAGAGGAAGGTAAAACGGCAGTTGTGCCGTCAGAAGATACTAGAGGAGGGAAAGAGGAAGAAGCAAAGTTAGAGTTGACATTTTTTGCAAAATGCCAGAAAGGGCGAGAGGAAGAAGAACCAGAAAGATTATTGCATTTTCTACGGAGAAAAGAGTTTTTTTGGTATCTCGAAGAATAGATTTTGCACGATTCCGGGATGAAATATAAGTTGCATGAGTTTCTGGAGTTTGAAGACGACGGTAATCCCTGAAGGCAGCATCCCTGCGGCGGATAGCACGAGAACAAGCAGAGTTAAACCAAGGTTTGTTAGGTTTAGTAGAAGGGAAAGAATATGGAATGTACGCCTCCATGCCAGAGAGAATCACCTCGGTTATGCGCTCTGCACACTCCGAGGGACCCCTCCCACGGAAAGCAATAATCATTCCATGGGAAATCAGAGAAGTACAACCGCAAGTCAGACCAGTTAGCAGCACCGAAATGCCAGAAACGTCTCCTTTCGCCGAAGGCGGGGCCGTTCTTGCGGAAGACTTGAAGAGACAGAACAAGATACGGAGATAAGAAGGTGATCGGATGAACCCAGAGGAGGAAAGAGTTTAACAGTATAAGGAGAAGGATTAGAAGTTAAGAAAAGGTCAAGTATGTTGGGTTCATCACCAAGACGGTCAGGGATACGGGTAGGGAGTTGCACCAACTGCTCAAGGTTGTTCTGGATAGAAAAGTTGAAGGCGAGTTCACCAGCTGGATCATGAGAACTAGATGAAAGCCATTGGCGGTGGTGAACATTGAAATCACCTAAAATGATGATTTCAGAGAAAGGAGAAGAAGAAGAATGTGCTCTATTTTGGAGTTTAAGATAGTCGAAGAATTTTGGATAGTCAGTAGAATTAGGAGATAAATAGACAGAACAAATAAATTTAGTAGTAGAATTGCAAGAGAGCTTAAGCCATAAGGTAGAAAATTCAGAAGACTCCAAATTAGAGACACGAGAAGCAAATAACATCGTTGCGCACATATGCGCAACAACCGCCTTTGGCTGAAAATTGAGGATAGAGACAGTAGGAGGTAACAGAATAAGGTTTGCTGTCAGCACACTCAAGCACCTGAGTTTCGGTTAGAAATAAGAGATGAGGTTTAGAAGAAGAGAGATGGTGTTCAACAAAGGGGAAATTAGAAAAAAGACCGCGAATGTTGCAGAAATTAATGAAAAAAGAAGACCGTGCATCGGGGCAAGCCGGACGCCGGGTCATGGCGGCACCATCCCCATCATCGGAGGCCGCCAACTCCCAAGTGATGATGGGTGGGGTGGAGGGTGGATGAGGGGCATTCTTTGGATGCCGCCCCTCAAGCATCTCCGAGGCAGCTGTCGGTTTCGCCATTTTTTTGTTTTAGGTAATGTAAGAGAAAGTGCATGTAAAATGTGGGGACATGTGAAGAATTGGGGTGGAGAGGTAGTTGGAGCATAGACACTCCAGTGTGAGGCGGGGGTACGCTAGGGAACTATATATATATATATATATATATATATATATATATATATATATATATATATATATATATATATATATATATATATATATATATAATATATATATATATATATATATAATATATATATATATATATATATATATATATATATATATATATATATATATATATATATATATATATATATATATATATATATATATATATATATAATATATATATATATATATATATATATATATATATATAAGATTGAGAAAGAGAAAGGCTTGTCTATCTTGGTTCGTATTTAAGACTGAAAAGTAGAAAAAGAAGTTTGGTATTTGGAAGTTTAAATTCAATTTGTGAAGAAAAAACGCATTACGAATTTCTACCTTTTTCTTTCTATAAAACAAAACAGTCATTCCAATTTATGTCTCAGAAGAATCTGATTAGGACGCTTCAACATTATTATTATTATTATTATTATTATTATTATTATTATTATTATTATTATTATTATTATTATTATTATTATTATTATTATTATTATTATTATTATTATTATTATTATTATTATTATTATTATTATTATTATTAGATCAGTTGATAATATAATTTTGAACTCATTTAAGTAAAATAACTTAAATTTTATATTTAAAAAAAAACTGTTGTTGATAATTTATTTTATAACAATAAAGAATTGTGCAAAATTTAAAGTTTTTTTCTTAATAGATTTAAGCACAGTAAGTTACAGAATGAAATATTTATACTTCATGAAAATTATTCAAATTTATCTACTAAAAATTGATTTTAAGAAATTAAGTGTTGGAAAACACACATTTAAGTTACTCAAGTTTTCTTTTTATCTCTGATGTAGAAATGAGGATTGGATTTGTTTCAGAAAAGCTTAATTGATTTTTTGTTGAAACAACGAAAAAAATTTTTTTATTCATTTAACTTTAGAATAGAATTTTAAAAACATTGATTTTAATGTTGTACTGGGTAAATAAAATCAAACTGTGATATTTCCTCATAATTTTCCATCATAATTGTATAATTCTTCCAGCAAATATCAAGCAGAAAGGGAATAAAAAAATAAAATTAAAATTGCAACTAAGGAAGGTTTGAGATGTTCGAATTCGAAGATTATGTTGCGAGTTCAAAGAAATAAAGTAATATAAGTATTAAAGGCAACCATATTTTATTTGCCCAAAGTAGAAGGAAATGCGAAAAAGATCAGTGGTGAGTTATTTCAAGCATCATCTTTTTCCAGCTTTGAAGGATTCTTTTCGATTAAATGAATGATCTAGAGTGGATTCACCAGCACTAGAGAATTAAATGATCTAGAGTGGATTCACCAAACACTAGAGAATTAAATGATCTAGAGTGGATTCACCAACACTAGAGTGGATGGACGATGGTTTCACAGACTGAAGATCATTAATGAACGTAACAAGTAAAAGAACAGAAGATTGAGGAACATTTAAATTAATAGAATGAAATTATAAAGATAAGTGTCTTCAAGAACTTCTTTAGAGACACCGGAAATGAGATCGGAGAAAAGGATACGTACTCAAGGAAAGAAGTTTAGAAATTAAATTATTCTTTGTTGTATTTCTTATTTTAAAAGATTTCAACACGTTGTTTACGGGTGTTTTTATTTTGTACTTTATTATTATTATTATTATATAATATATATATAATATATATATATATATATATATATATATATATATATATATATATATATATATATATATATATATATATATATATATATATATATATATATATATATATATATATATATATATATTATATATATATATATATATATATATATATATATATATATATATATATATATATATATATATATATATATATATATATATATATATATATATATATATATATATATATATATATATATATATATATATATATATATATATATATATATATATATATATATATATAAGGTGAAAAAGCGAAAAATAATATATTTTCTGTGAGGGTAACTATGGCTGAATAGGCGACGTAATCTCTCAAGTGGCTTTTGTGTTTTTCATTATGAAATTATTTTCACTCGAAATTCAATTTTGAATTTCATTTTCAACATGTAACTAAAATTCTATCAAAAGGTGATAAATTCGTTTGATCAACAATACGGTTTATATATATATATATATATATATATATATATATATATATATATATATATATATATATATATATATATATATATATATATATATATATATATATATATATATATATATATATATATATATATATATAATGAGAGAAAGAGAGAAATTTAAAATTAAAATCTGTGCCAGTCTTGTTAAGCATCTTACGAAATATCTAATGCCAAATCAAAAGAAAAATTTGCAAAAATGGCGAATTACAAAGACCAAAAAGTCAGAGATAAAAAAAGTAATTCAATTGAGAGTTTTTTTACTAAAGCCATAAATGTTCTTTTAAATTAGATTTAATTTATTAGATTAATTTAGATTGTTAGTGTTGGTTCAGGAAAAGCTCTTTGGTTCGGTTACTTTGAATCAGGTTAGGTAAGGTTAGAATCTCCTATCACTAATACCCTCAACTGAGTCACGAGTATCCCTCAACAATGCCCGGGTAGGGATTCGAATCGGTTCAAGCCTCTTCCTCTCCGCAAAGTTATATGTAGCACCGTGTCATGATAGGGCTCCACGACCGCTGCTGCTATATATATATATATATATATATATATATATATATATATATATATATATATATATATATATATATATATATATATATATATATATATATATATATATATATATATATATATATATATATATATATATATATATATATATATATATATATATATATATATATATATATATATATATATATATATATATATATATATATATATATATATATATATATATATGTAAGTTTTGAGTCACTTACGTTACTTAGTTTTATTATATGAACGATTAAGGTTAATGATTAAAGTTTTTACACTATTTTTATTACAAGGTGGCTTAACTGATTAACTGCAATGTTAAGATACAAGATGAAGTTTACGAGATGTACACCGCTGTTAACAGAGTCCGCGAGTTCTCTGAGGGAATATTTTATTCCGGCTGTCCCTCGCTTCGTCTGATAACAAACGTGTAGATGGCGCTTTATGTCAAATGGGTTACCAAATATTATATTTATATGTGACTTAATTCTACTTAAATCTAATTACAATTAAACCGCCACATATGATTTCCCCGCCCGAGACTGGAAGTCCAAAGATGCAGAAGAAGCGAGGCGAAGTGAGAAGGAAGGTATCTGAGGCAGGAGGGAAAAACGTAGCGGCGAAGAAAGAAAACGAAATGGAAAGCTTGGAAAACGTGGAGTACGAAACGGCGAGAAAACGAAGTAAACGAGCGGTAGAAGAGAAGAGACTGTGAAAGTGGAAGAAGCGGAAACGATGTCTCGGCCTGTAACCACATCCAAGAGAAACCCCTCTTCGGAGAGAGAAAAATGGTGGAAGGAAAACGAGGTGCCTGAGTAGTAAATATGAATGTCGCTGAGAACTAGCACAAAGACAACGTGACGGTCTGGTAAGACGGTGAAGTTGACGAAGGCAAAATCCTGACGAGGAAAACATAGTGAATACTAATGCAGGCGCGGCAAAGAAAGGTTGTGAAAGGAACTGCTGTATAAGCGTAAGGAGAGAGGAAACAGAAGTATAAATGGTCGAAAAAGAAATTTGTCACAGAAAAAGAGAAGTGAGAGAGCAAGTGAACCTATGTGAACAGCGGCGGACATAGTACGAAATACGGGAGAACTGGGGGAGAAAAGTAGCCAAAGAAAAGAAGGGGGAGAGAGAGTAAAGCGGCAATAAATGGCGGTAAGAAAATAACAATGGCAATGAAATATGGTAAATGTAAAAAAAAAATTGCAAATTAAACATACAGTATTTAAAAGTTATTAAGAAATTATTATTATTTTAAAATGTATTTTACGCGCGAATAAAAAAAAGTTTTCGTCAGTCTTCAGTCCAAGGGAGGTGGGGAAAGCCGGACAGCAACCCCCAAGCGTAGGGAAGACTCATCCAAAGTGCACTTCGTTTGAGAGTGGGAGTTGAACAAGACAGCTACTTTTGAGGGAAGCGATCTCCGACAGCAGGGGAAGGCGCATCTCCGTTGACACACGAGCGGATAAAAGTAGGAATAAAAGCGTTGAATTACACCACGATGGCTCAAATGTTGATCGTCGAACTTGGATCGTAAGGTAGTGAAAGAAAGGAACATCTACACACGGCGCACACAAGGGAGCCTTGACAATAGGTCTGAGCATGCACTTCTTCCGGCGGCCAAAAAGGGGACTCCAAAGGACACATCAGCTGGGAAAAGAAATATGCCGGCCAGTGTACAGAAGAACAGAAGTGATTATGGCCCAAAATGACAGAACCTTACCGGATTTAAGAAGAAAGAATGCATTGTATAAACATAAGCTGCAACGACGTCGCTCACAAAGAAAAGATGGCGGGCGTTCTCTAGCAATCCAAACCTACTTGAGCACTCCAGATCACCAATGTAAGTTTTGAGTCACTTACGTTACTTACTGTTTATTATATGAACGATTAAGGTTAATGATTAAAGTTTTTACACTATTTTTATTACAAGGTGGCTTAACTGATTAACTGCAATGTTAAGATACAAGATGAAGTTTACGAGATGTACACCGCTGTTAACAGAGTCCGCGAGTTCTCTGAGGGAATATTTTATTCCGGCTGTCCCTCGCTTCGTCTGATAACAAACGTGTAGATGGCGCTTTATGTCAAATGGGTTACCAAATATTATATTATATGTGACTTAATTCTACTTAAATCTAATTACAATTAAACCGCCACATATATATATATATATATATATATATATATATATATATATATATATATATATATATATATATATATATATATATATATATATATATATATATATATATATATATATATATATATATATATATATATATATATATAATATATATATATATAATATTCATTAAGTTTTTTTTTTTTTTTTGAAATAATAATGTATATGAAATCTTATAAAGAATATTAAATTTCCTTCATTATCGTAAATTATAAGCATGGCACACAATCACTTACGTCCTCGCAAGCGCACACGCTCTCAAACACATACACACACACACACACACACACACACACACACACACACACATATATATATATATATATATATATATATATATATATATATATATATATATATATATATATATATATATATATATATATATATATATATATATATATATATATATATATATATATATATATATATTCTATCCAGAACAACCTTGAGCAGTTGGTGCATCTCCCTACCCGTATCCCTGATAGCCTTGGCGATGAATCCAACATATTTGATTTTTTTCCTAACTTCTAATCCTTAAGGTGATCGGATGAACTCCTTTGGGTTCATCCGATCACCTTATCTTTGTATCCTGTTCTGTCTTTTAAAGTCTTCCGCAAGAACGGCTCCCACCTTCGGCGAGGAGACGTTTCTGTCATTACAGTGCCACTAAGTGGTTTGACTTGGGACAGAGAAAACATGGTCGTTTTCAATGCTTCAGAAACTCAATTTCTCTATCTTTCTACTCGACACAATCTTCCACACAACTATGATATCTTCTTTGAAAACACAAAACTCAAACCTTCATCTCTAATTAATATTCTTGGTGCTTCTTTTCTCGTGATCTTTCTTGGAAAGATCACATTACTTCTCTCTCTAAACAAGCTTCTAAGAGGTTAGGTGTTTTGAGGCGCCTTCAGAATTTCTTCACTCCACCCCGGTTGCTTGCTCTGTATAGGGGTATTGTTCGCCCCTGTATGGAGCATGCTTCTCACATCTGGGGTGGTTCCACTCATACAGCTCTCCTTGAGAAGGTGGAGTCTAGGGGTTTTCGTCTTGTCAACTCTTCTGCTCTCACTAATTCTCTCCAGTCTCTTTCTGCCCGACAAACTGTTGCCTCACTCTCTCTTTTATATCGCTACTACAATGAACACTGCTCTTTTGAACTCCTCCGTCGCATACCTCCTTCATTAAGAAGGGCTCGTGCGAGACGCCTTTCTAAACACTCTCATCCTTTCTGTGTCCAACTCTCCAACCCCAGACTTAACCGCTATACTCAATCTTACTTGTAAAGTCTGGAACACACTCCCTTCATCTTTTTTTTCAACTTCCTGTGACTTACACACCTTTAAATGCCGTGTAACGGGGGCAAATCGGCCTTTTAAATTGACCCAATTTCTGGATTGGTAACTTGGTAAGCCTCTGGTCTTTGCCCACCAGAGGTAATATATATATATATATATATTATATATTATATATATATATATATATATATATATATATATATATATATATATTATATATATATGCGGAGAAGGATTGAATTGTTCGACGGATTAACAGACTTAAAAGATTCCCTGAAAACGGGAGAGTTGATAAGGCGAAAAACCCTAGACTCCACATTTCAAGAATAAATGTATTATTGGAGCCACATAAAATATGTGATACTTACTCTCAATATAATTCATATGGAGATGGTCAACATATCTGTATTGGGAAAAAACTAAAGTTATTTAGAGAAGTTGTAAGTACGCATCAGATTAGTTAAACTTTAAGAATGTTGTACTGAGAGAAACACTTTAAAAATATATTTCGAAAACTCGATGTCATTCGATGGTTTCAAGGAAATTGTTGTAGTTGTGTGGAAGAATGTAAAAATTGAAATTTTGATGCACTGGAAACACAACCGTATTTTTCTCTCTGCCCAACTTATTAAAAATACTACGGAGTAACAATAATGGCTTTAGTCATCGGTACAGAAGTTAATAGCTTATAAAGTGTCCGATGAATTGATGAAAAATATTTTTTAAAAAAGTTTGGGAAGGAAAGAGGTGGAACACATCCACAGAAAAATTCAAAAACTTTTATTTAAAATAAATAATGTGTTTGGATATAATTTATTTAATTTATATACATATAAAATCCATGAGACATTCATTTTAAATCAACAAGATCGGATCAAATCTTAAATATTAATATAAATTATTTTATCATTGTAACTATATATTCACCTTGAAAAATATTTTCAGTAAATTTGACAGCTTAACTATAAAGTACAACAAATTCCAAACCAAGAAAAATTTCTTTTCTTCTCCAACTATATTTTTTTTTCGTGTCTTTCTTGACTTAAAGCTAACCACAAGAGCAACCCAAAGCATTATGAACACGTTTCATTCCATTTAAAGGGTGATTTAGATTTAAAACTTGAATCTTCATTTTTTCCTCACCAAAAATACCTCGCTAAGGAAAGCGAAGAAGGTTTTCACAAGAAGCTATTCTAAAACTTTAAAGTCTTGCTGAGCAACCTCTGTATTCAGGTATTAAACTTTAACACTAGTCGCATTGTAACAGAGTTTTAAAATCCAAATAATACTTTCCTAGATGTAATCTAGACATTAAGTAAATCTCTTATCAAGCAGACAAAGATTAATAATAAGAAACTCTGCTTTGTTCGTCTTTCAAAGATGATAACGAAACTCTGAGGTAGAAGTGTCAGCCCTTCAGAGGTCAATGCAGACAGGTGGTTTAGCTATTTCCGAAAAAGAACTTGAATTTCAAAATGAGAGACAAGGATATATATATATATATATATATATATATATATATATATATATATATATATATATATATATATATATATATATATATATATATATATCAAACTAGACCTAACTAGACCTAAAGTTTGAGATAAAACAGAACCCTAAGGAACACCACAATTGACAGAAAAGGAAGAAGAGGTCGCTCCATCTTCAAGTGCCGAAATGGAACAATCTAAGAGAAAACTATATACTATATATATATATATATATAGATATATATATATATATATATATATATATATATATATATATATATATATATATATATATATATATATATATATATATATAATATATATGCTCACCCTGATCTTTCGAAATAATACTTTTACAAGTGCATAGGAGTTTCTAAGCACATGAGAAATACCTACACCCAATCTTTCATCCTACGTCCATATATATATATATATATATATATATATATATATATATATATATATATATATATATATATATATATATATATATATATATATATATATATATATAGTCCCATTTTAGATGGTATTAAAGCTTTAGAAGGTTCTTATTTTTGGAGATGTAAATGGACTCTGAGGCTTTATAAAAATTAAATTTACTCGTTTTCCTTTTATGTTATAAAGCTAAATTACTTTCATATATATTATATATATATATATATATATATATATATATATATATATATATATATATATATATATATATATATATATATATATATATATATATATATTATATATATATATATAACAAAAGAAAGAAAACTCACTCCAACTCGAACTCAACGCTCATCCCTTAAAGAGAGGAAGATTAAATACAGGAGGAAAATAGATGACAGTAGAGAGTTCCACAGAACAGTGGTGACTGGAAAAAAGGAGTCACCACAATGGGCTAGCCTGGGGTTTCCAACATCTACACTAAATTCGTGCGAAAGCAGTACACTCCATGTGCAACGAGCACGACGCAACGGTGGAAGAATGCTAGAGGCCAATTCCCTCGAGCACCTGCCATTGTAGTACCTATAGAAAAGAGATAGTGTGCCAACGTTACGTCGCAGAGATAGGGGATCAAGAGAGTTTGAAAGTAGGGGACAGTTTATTAATCTTTTAGCTTTAGACTCAACCCTATCCAAAAGAGAGGAGGAGCCGGAGCCAACCCAAATGTGGAACAAGGGCGAATAAGACCCTTATGTAATTGGAGTAACTGCTCAGAAGAAAAAATTCTCGCAACCTGAGAAGAATTCTCTGCTTCTTAGAGGCCGCTTTTGCACCCATTGTGATTTGTGGTTTCCAAGACAATTTGTTGTTTATGTTAAGACCAAGAATGTTAATGTTATTTATTTGCAGGTGAGACAGGAGAGCCATCGAAGAGGATAGGAAAGTTGGGAGGTATTTTTGAGAGGGAGATGTGAAGAAGTTGAGCTTTTAAAGAGTTGAATTTCTTAAGGTTGCTATGACCCCACAGAGAAATCCCATCCAGATCGGAAAGAATAGAATCGGAAAGTTGAAGACGAGAAGAAACTCTAAAGCAAAAGTGGGAGCAGATATGAAATGAGTAGAAGAATGTAGAGTTGAGTCGTCAGCATAAGAGTGAACAGAGTTAGAAGTGCAGTTGAGATAAAACAGAACCCTGAGGAACACCACAATTGACAGAAAAGGAGGAAGAGGTCGCTCTATGTACAAGTGCCGAAATGGAACAATCTAAGAGAAAACTGGAAAAGAGTAAGCAAAGGGAAGGAGGAAACCCAAAGGAAGGGAGCTTGGAGAACAGCAACTTTTGCCATACCCGGTCAAAAGCCTTGGATATGTCAAGCGCCGCCACACAAGACTCCCCGAAGTACCTAAGGGCAGAAGACCATAGATCAGTAAGATATGAAAGTATATCACCAGTATATATATATATATATATATATATATATATATATATATATATATATATATATATATATATATATATATATATATATATATATATATATATATATATATATATATATATATATATAGATGTTTGCGTGTGTGTGTGCGTGAGTGCGTGTGAGCACGTGTGTGCGCACGTGTGTGCTTGCGTATTTATTAATTAAGTCCCAATTCGGATATAAAATTACCTTATACAGTGAGTTTACAAAAGAAACAAAATCGATTGAATAAAAATGTTATTATTAATTAAAAGTGAAATTCCGTAAATATTTAATACGCTATTTGAAGGGAGTTTTTAACAGCTGTTCTTGGCGTCTCTTGCATTCATGATAAAGCTTTCAGCCTTTTGTTTCTATGCCAATATGGCTTAATTATTTTGTAAACAATATATGTATGCATAGCTGTTTTTTGCTTTACTTTTAATTAGTTGTGAGTAATATATATATATATATATATATATATATATATATATATATATATATATATATATATATATATATATATATATATATATATATATATATATATATATATATATATATATATATATATATATATATGACTATATCAGGTGGAAAAAGTCAGACTCAAGGGGAATTAATTGCACTATTTGCTCCAAGTTATTCTTGATAGACGAGTTCACCAGTTGTCTCTTGAAAATTAGAGGAAAATCATTGTTAGTGATGAAGATTGAAATTACAAAGAATAATGTTTTCAGAAAAAGATGACGAGTTAATGTGCCTTATTTTTGAATTTATGTAGTCAGTGAATTCAGGATGGTCAGTCGAGTTAGAATTGATTAACAGAACGGATTAATTTATTGACAAAACAGTCTGAGACACAAGGTAGAAAATTCGGAAGACTCCAAAAATCAGAGACACAAACAGTGTCATTGTGAACTTATTCACAGCCATTGCATTTGGTTGAAAAATGAGGAAAGAGACTGTAAGAGGAAACGGTGTAGGGTTTGCTGTCAGAACGCTCAAATACCCGAGTTTCTGTTTAGAATTAGAAGCGAGGTCTGGAATAGGAAAGTGATGTTAAATAAAATGAAAAGAAAAAAGAAAAAGAAATTAATGAAAAAAAGAATCCTGTATTCCAAAATATATCAACAATTCCGTGTGGACGTCAAACCCAATACCTGAGGTCTTCATCTCCCAAGTGGCGTTGAGAAGAGTTGATGAGGTGTTGTTTTTAAAAGTAACCTTCCCTTAGGTTATGTTAATTTGTTCCATTTTATTAAGTTGTAAAAAGAGTGTTTTGTGTAATAGTGAATGTGATATGTTAAAAAATAAGAATTCCACAGCCAAACTTTCAGACGTCCTTTCTTTTTGAAAGGACGCATACATAAAGTGCGAAATGGACGACCCATTAAACACTTCAGTGCAACGGTTGTTTCCTAACACTCCATGATGATGAATAACCTTTTCGTTTCGGATGGTCTTTTCCATTAAGAGTACGCAGGATTTTCCTTTTGAGAGAAGGGGTTGGGGGCTGAATTTTCCCGAGTACCCTTCAGCCCACTTCCTTGTGGGTACCAGTGCTTCTTCTTCTTCTTTTTCTTCTTCTTCTTATTATTATCATTATTATTATTATTATTATTATTATTATTATTATTATTATTATTATTATTATTATTATTATTATTATTATTATTATTATTATTATTATTATTATTATTATTTTATATTATTTATATATTATATATATATATATATATATAATATATATATATATATATATATATATATATATATATATAATATATATATATATATATATATATATATATATTAATAAATAAAAATTCATTAATTTTAAAAATATATTTCTGTGAATATTTTTAATATTATATATATATATATATATATATATATATATATATATATATATATATATATATATATATATATATATATATATATATATATATATATATATATATATATATATATATATATATATACTCTTCTGCTCTCTCTGAGCTTAACACTAAGAAGGCGTACGGTCCTGATGGTATTCCTCCTGTGGTTCTCAAAACTTGTGCTTCCGAGCTTGCACCCTGCCTTGGTAAACTATTTCGTCTATGTCTTTCTACTTCAACCTTCCCTTCTTGCTGGAAACGTGCACTCATTCAGCCTGTGCCGAAGAAGGGGGACCCCTCTCAGCCTTCTAACTATCGTCCTATTTCTTTAACCTCCGTTCTTTCTAAAGTTTTCGAATCTATCCTTAACAGGAAGATTTGGAAACATCTCAATTCTTCTAATCTTATCTCTGATCGCCAGTATGGCTTTCGAAAGAAACGCTCTACTGGTGATCTTCTTTCACTTCTCTCTGACTCTTGGTCCTCCGCTCTTCGGCATTTCGGTGAATCTTTTGCTGTGGCTCTGGACATATCGAAAGCTTTCGATAGAGTCTGGCACAAAGCTTTGATTTCCAAACTTCCCTCTTTCGGAATCTATCCTTCTCTCTGTGACCTTCTCTCTGATTTCCTTTCCGGTCGTTCTATAGCAGCTGTTGTAGACGGCCACCGTTCATCCTATAAATCTATTAATAGTGGTGTTCCTCAAGGATCTGTCCTATCCCCAACACTTTTTCTGCTTTTCATTAATGACCTTCTCTCTATTACTTCATCTCCTATCCACTCCTATGCTGATGACTCCACCCTTCATTACTCTTTTCATTTTGAAAGACGCCCCTCCCAGCAACAGTTAATAGAAGCAAGGAGGGTTGCCTTGGAGCAACTAACCTCTGATCTATCTCTCATTTCAAATTGGGGCAGAAAACATGGTCGTTTTCAATGCCTCAAAAACTCAATTCCTCCATCTCTCTACTCGACACAATCTTCCACACAACTACGATATCTTTCTTCGAAAACACGCAACTCAAACCTTCATCTCTCCTTAATATTCTCGGTGTTTCTTTTTCTCGTGATCTTTCTTGGAAAGATCACATTACCTCTCTTTCTAAACAAGCTTCTAAGAGGTTGGGTGTTCTGAGGCGCCTTCAATATTTCTTCACACCACCCCAGTTGCTTGCTCTGTATAGGGGTGTTGTTCGCCCCTGTATGGAGTATGCGTCACACATCTGGGGTGGTTCCACACACACAGCTCTCCTGGAAAAGGTGGAGTCTAGAGAGCTTTTCGCCTTATCAACTCTCCTGCTCTCACTAATTCTCTCCAATCTCTTTCTGCCCGGTCGAAATGTTGCGTCACTCTCTCTATACTATCGCTATTACAATGGACACTGCTCTTCTGAACTCTCTCGTCGCATACCTCCTCCATTAATTAAGAAGGGTTCGTGCGACTCGTCTTTCTACACAGTCTCATCCTTTCTCTGTCCAACTCTCTGACCCCAGACTTAACCGCTATGCTCAATCTTACATGTACTCCACTGGTAAACTCTGGAACACACTTCCTTCATCTATTTTCCCAACTTCCTATGACTTAGGCACCTTTAAACGCCGTGTATCAGGTCATGTCGGCCTTTAATTTGACCATGTTTCCGACTTTCCTCCCAACTCTGGTGGAACATTGGTAGGCCTCTGACCTTTGCCCACCAGAGGAGAAATAAAAAAATATATATATATAAATATATATATATATATATATATATATATATATATATATATATATATATATATATATATATATATATATATATATATATATAATATTATAATTCAGTGTCTGTTCTAGTGTATATGACTGATGAAAATGTGGTTAGAAAATTAAAAATATTAAATTATAATCATTATATATATAACATTTAATATATATATATATATATATATATATATATATATATATATATATATATATATATATATATATATATATATATATATATATATATATATATATATATATATATATATATATATATATATATATATATATATATATATATATATATATATATATATATATATATATATATATATATATATATATATATATAATATATATATATATATATATATATATATATATATATATATATATATATATATATATATATATATATATATATATATTACTGATTTATTGGTAAAAAGAGTTATTTCTTATCTTTCACCAAGATGAATTTGCGTATGAGAAGCTTTTATTTTAGTATCTAATGGTACTAAATATTTTTCTAAGATATTACCTGAGTAAATGATTTTGATAAAAAATTCTTCCTACTTTAATTGTATAATCTC
>SEYY01000963.1:508893-511393 GCA_009176605.1 Armadillidium nasatum
TAAGAGTTTCGTTCATCCTTACATTACATATAAAGGGTGGTTTTGTTTATTAAACCTTTCTTGAAAGAGCAACCAACCAATTTTCGTCTTACCAATTCTTCAATTCTTATTACTCTCTCCACTCTATTTCTATTCCAGCTGGTGAACTATTTTATATATATATATATATATATATATATATATATAATATATATATATATATATATATATTATATTATATATAAATATATTATATATATATATATATATATAATCCTTTATTACTGTCGCCATTACAGTGAACTCGGTCTTCTAAGCACCTACTTGCATAACCAAGTTTGAGAAGTCTCATTACACGTTTTACCAAACAGTTCCAATTTATTTGAACAGCCAAGATCATTCTTTCATGTAGTCTACTGATAAAATAATGAACATTCTTCCTTTTACTCTCGTCACTTCCTTTAATTTACACACTTCCAACAGGAATGAATCGACGCATGATAGAATTTTAACTGAATTTGAATTTAGCCAACTCTGGTGGATTTTATGCAGATCTATGTTTTTTTATCGCTATAATATATATATATATATATATATATATATATATATAATATATATATATATATATATATATATATATATATATATATATATATATATATATATATATATATATATATATATATATATATATATATATATATATAATATATATATATATATATATATATATATATATATATAATATATATATATATATATATATATATATATATATATATATATATATATATATATATATATATATATATAATATATATATATATATATATATATATATATATATATATATATATATAATATTATATATATATATAATATATAATATAATATATATATATATATATATATATATATATATATATATATATATATATATATATATATATTTATATATATATATATATATATATAATATATATATATATATATATATATATATATATATATATATATCACTCTACCCTTTTAATTAATTCTGTTCTCTCTACGGAATTTGGATCTATCTTTAATTTAGGAGGACTTGGAAAAATCTTAATTTCTAATGTCGCTTCTGCTGAGAATCTTGGCTTCCATTACGTATTTTCAACTGGTCATTTTCTTTCACTTCTACTTGATTGTATTTTCGGTGTATCTTTTGCTGTGGCGCTATAAGTATTAGAAGCTTTAAATAGAGTCTGACTCAAAGCTTTGATTTCTAAAATTCGTTCTTTTAATATTTATCTTCCCTCTGATTTCCTTTCCGATCGTTCTACAGTAGTGTCGCAGACTGCTAACCTTCATCCTTTAAATCTTACAATCTTGATATTCGTCATAATTCTGACACTATTCTCCAGAAACTTTTTTTTCCTTTTCATTAGTGACTTACCTATCACTTCCACACTTATCCATTACATCCACATAATAGTTATAATAATAATATGTCCCTTTCAATAGCAAGTAACTAATGCTGGTAGGGTAGCCTGAATCAAAGGAACTTTAACCTTTCTCGTATTTCTGACTGGAGCAGAGAAAATAGTTTTTTCAATGCCTCAAAAACTCAGTTCCTTCATATTTCTACTCTACATAATCTTCCACACAACTACTGTAAAATATTTTTGAAAACACAAAACTCGAACCTTCATCTAGTCTCATTATTCTTGATGTTTCGTTTCACATGATCTTTCTTGCAAAGATTTCATTGTTTCCCTTACTGAACAAATTCATAAGAGGTTAAAATATTCTGAAATGCCTTCATTATTTTTTAACAACAGCCCAGTTGCTTGCTCTTCATTGAAGTGTCGTTCGACCCTATATGAAGTATATGATACACAACCGGCGTGGTTCAACTCATACAGCCTTTAATGAAAAAGTTTTCTAAAGTTTTCGCTCTGTCAACTCTCTTGCCTTCATTTACTCTCCAACCACTATCTGCACATCGAATATTAGATGAACTTTGTTCCTTGTTGAAGATTCCTTTTGTCTAGGAGCTATGTGAACAGTCTAATTGCTTTCTCACGTACGCAAGAATGGCATATGGATTTCAAAAAAGGCAAGAGATGTTGAGTAATGATCATAAGAGAAAATATTCAACGACATTTATGGTATTTGTGGAATCTGAGTCACGATGGCATATCTATCAAGAAGGCCTAGTTGGATTATTTAGCATTTATCATAAGATTTTATATATACATTATGCAAAGACTTGACCTATATGAAACTGAACAAAACCTGCACATATACATTTGTAAAAAGGAAATTTCTTAAGCTTACTCACAGGGCTAGGGAATAACATTGATAATTAATTTAATTGTGATTTTATCAGTTTTGAAAGTATTTTTCTGTGATTTTGGCGTAGATATGATTTATAGAGGTGTTTTGTGAAGTTATTAAAAGACATTTTTGGATGTATCTAGGATTAGTTTCAATCTGTTGAGAATACTGAATAACAAAGTATTTTTTGGTAAGACTGTCTGTCAAC
>SEYY01000963.1:516393-528893 GCA_009176605.1 Armadillidium nasatum
GTGTACGATGCTCTCCACAGATAAAAATAATTAAACTTTACTTATGTAAACTTTATTATTATAAGGATTTTTTTTTTATTTCCCAATTTTTCCTACCTGAAATTCGACAAGGATTCTAAATATGTAATTTATTTTTCACTACGTTTTGTAGTTTTTTTTTAAAAAGTCATGTCTAATCTGGAGTCTGGCCTACAATCCTTTGTTATATCAAAATACTGATATATTGAAAGTTATATATGGATATTTTGATAATAGCTGTAATATAATTTAATATGTAATGTAATGAAATGTAACCTAACCAAATCAGACTGCAAAAGTTTGCTAATAAATAATACCATATTGATTACATCATTTTTATGTGATAGCAATACTAATATTGAAAGACTAACATCAACCAAAGCAAAAAACTAATGTTTGTATTTCTTTGCTTAGGAAATTTATACAATAGAATATATATGCATAAAAATTTCCTATACATGACCTTGACCTTCGTTAAAAAGAACTATTCTTAGAACCATTTAATTCTAATTATTTGATATTGGGATTTTCTTGAAAATACAGAAATCCCAGAAAGATATACAAGCAGTACTATGACTTCTCTACTAAGAATAAACCTAATTCTAATAAAGATTTTTCCTAAATAAAATGTAATTAATAAAAATACAAAATGAACTCACCTTTTAAAATGTTGTTCAAATAGTTAAAGTAAAGGTGAATTTTGGGGATTTACTGTTTGCAAGAATTTAAAACTTGGATAGAAGCTTTTAGTGAAAGCTATTTTTTGTAAATTGTCATTTAATATAGGGAAACTAGCTAAAGTAGGAATACAATACCCTTTACCCAAATAAGCAATAATTCTCAAACTCTGTTCAAAAACTCTTGGTCCCATTTAAAATAGTAAACGTCAAGTCAATATAATTGAAAGTTAAAATGATACTCTAACTCAACTCGATCAATAATCAAAAAAGTCAATCTAATTCAAATATCAAAACAAACAATCAAGTTGTTGGTCAGGTTAGGACCTAAATTTCCCATATAGAATTCTTAAAATCTCTACCCTAAGAATAAAGCATAAATATATACCGTATCTACAATTGTCTAAATTAACTTAAAATAGCAATATTAAATTGCTACCCATCTTACAGATAACACTTTCTGGCAACAATGATTTTTTTATTTTTTTATTTTTGTTAAACATTAAAATTAAAATTGTAAAAATGACTTACATTGTTGACAGTAAATATCAAGTGTCTCATGAACCAAAACATAAGTCAAATCAAATGTTAAATGTTGCTATTCAAAAGATTTTCTTAGTTTAGTGGTTATATTTGAAAAACCATAGTTAATTATATCAACTTTATAGCAAATATATAAGGAATTTTCAATAATGTATGATTATACATCTTTCCTTGGAAACTTTTTTTGTTTCTTTTAGAACATTAGAACAGAGAATCATCCAAGAATATTAGAAAACATTAAAACTATTGACTGACTGGGGCCCCAGCAAACCCCAGCTCCCGCTAAAAATCATTGAAAACCAGGGTTTGCCTGCTGGGGTTAAAATGGCAAATTATACTTATTAAGAGGACAGTTCAGTTTGAAAAAAAATTTTAATTTTCTGATGATCCTCCTGAAATTTTCAGTATATATAGCTTTTTTCCAGTAAAAAAAAGTCCATTTCTAGCATTTTCTTGAGTCTATAATGATTAAACAGTTTTTTTTTGGGGAAATTTGACCCTTTTTCAAATAAATGGTGGGACCAAACGATTTTTCAGAATGGTCTGAAATTTGGATAAGGTTCATTTAGAATTCTATGTGTTACAAAAGCTTGTACCAGATTTTTGTTCCCAAAGTTATAGAAAAAATGTTATAAAAACAAAACTGACCAGCTATCAAAAATTTTTTTTTAATCCACCTTTTCAGACAAAAAATTAAAAAGAAAACTATAACATTTCATATTTTTGGTGGGTGTATAGAGAAGGGAAGGGGCTATAAATTCTTCTCCATTCTTTATTCAATGCGATTTGTTAGTTTCGAGATATAGTCTCTCTAAAAAGGTCCATTTTTTGACCAAATTTCAAAAATTCCCGAAGTTTGAGAGGCTATATCTCGCTTCAACAAATTGCATTTAATAATGCACCAAATAACAGTTGTAGCCTTGCCCTCCTCTAAACAATATCCAAAAATAAAAAAATTTATAGGTAGCATTTTTTTAAATTAATTTTTTCTTTGGAAGGGTACAATATTTGCAAATTTTTTTTTCAAGTGCTTATAACTTTTTTTCTAGATGTGATATCAAAAATCTGTTCCCACAATTGCAAGAAATTAGGGCTAAGGTTATTGTTAAATTTTCAGCTAATGTGGACCAGTGGTTTGACTCCACTATTAATTTTTTTTCAGCTTTGGGTCCAAATAACTTTCAAACCGTTATAGACTCTAAAAACACTTGAAATCAATTTAGAACTTCAAAAAAAATGTATATACCCCGAAAATTTCAGCTCAATCAGTCAAATAATAATAAAAAATTTCAAATAAAATATAAGAAAATTAAGATTTTTTCTTGTTTTTTTCAATATTTTCTTTTTCTTTTATGTTTCTTTTGACTGTTCCTCTTCTGCTAGTGAATATTCATCTTTGTGTTTTGATTTTAGATGCCCCCATAAAGATTTAGTTAAAAATTTTTACTTGGGACACCTGGAAATCTTTTAATTTCCTGACTGCGGATGTTTCATTTAGCTATTTTGAGTCTATCCTGAAACATTGTAAAGTACTCCCATTCTGCTGAAGCTGATCTTTTAGACATAGTGACTGAAAGTATAAACAAAATAATTTTGAAATAATGTAGGTAAATGATACAAATTTGAAACATAGCAATAAAATAACAATGATATGTATAAATACAGGTTATATTGATAATTTTATATCTTACATTTTTTCAAACTTTAACTTAGGATCTTACCTAAGCAAACCTATTGAATAACTTTTGTGATTCAGAAATGAAAAATAATTTTTTTTAGTAATTTGTTTAAACTTTTATTATACAAAATCTGTAATTTTCTGATTTTTTTTTTCTGAAAAATGTATATAATCATTTATTTAAGTAAATGTTAACTATTCTACTCCTTCCTTATAATTAAATCTTATTTTCTTAATCTAAAACTTCGGTGCTTTTGACCTCTTTACAAATTTTATGCAACCATGGCCAGAGCCCTGGCCAAATTTGGGAGACTCCAGCAAAATTCCAGCCCTTTTCAGTCCCTACCTCCCTCAGTATGTACACTAAAGCTTATTTTCTGAAGTTCAAAATTATATCACTGTAATAACAAGTATGGTATTTATATATTCTCGTTAATATTATTTATATACATATCAGTTTGCCATAATGAGTCTTCCTGGGTATTGGAAACCCAGTATCTTATGGTGTGGTTTTAGCGCTTTAATATTGAATAGCTCTGACTCAGTGAATAATTCAGAGATTTCAACCTTATAATTCATTCTCATCCTAATAAAAATGAGTAAATTTTCCTAAATATATTTTCAAAATAGAGATTTATTTAATAAGCCAATTTAATAGTTATGGCAACATTCTTCTTACCTGAGTATGGCTATGTGGAATGTCTCCAAGTGTCTTTCAAGTAGATTTTTTGCAACTACTTTTCATTTACCATTTATCTTCGAGAATTGTCAACATCTCTAGGTCAGTGTTGACAATAAAAAAAACTCTACTAACAATCCCACCCAATATACTTCTCTTATATAAAAAAAAATTATTTGCATTTTGCTATGTTTTGTAGTTTAGAGAGAATATTTAGGATTAATAAGGAAATAATAATAGTATTAATAATTATGGTGGGACTATACAGAATAGATATATAAGGTACCATTTTCCATTTCCATAGTGATTTTGTAGTTGTGCCTGCTAAGATAAGATATATTTGAGGCTTAAATGTACTTAAACCCAATTACATATAAAACTATATTAAGCTTATGAAATTAAAAAGATGAAATTTTTACCTTTAAAATAATAAAACTTCTTTTTATTATTATATAACAACTAAAAAATAGGCAAATTAAATTCATTCTATAATTATTTGTATATGTTTATAACTTCCAGCACCTTTTCAGCTTTCAGTTTTCTTCTCAGTTTATTCTGTATGAGACAAAAGGTTTAGAAGCTCATCTAACTTGATTCTGCAGGATAACAATGAATTTCCACATATAAATTCACAAAGCCTGAGGAAGTTTATCTTTTTTATCATTTTGCATTTTTACAATCTTCCACCAACTGGAAATTTCCTTCCATATTTCAGAAATATTTTTGTCTAACATGTAAAAAGGGAAGAAGCTCTTGTTTCTCAGCTATAAACTCTTTAAAAGTAAATTCACAAGTAGAGGCTTATAACTTTAACAGACACATGCACAAATATTATATAAAAATGATGGGAAAAATCGGCTTAACTAGTGATGGACCAGATACCGGATATGTGGCTGGATATCCAGTTTCTACTATCCAACCTGATATCTGGATAGAATTGCCAGATTTTCTTTAAAGTCTACATTAATAGCTAATTGAACTTACGAATTTAATAATATATATATATATATATATATATATATATATATATATATATATATATATATATATATATATATAATATATATATATATATATATATATATATATATATATATATATATATATATATATAGTGGCCACCCCTCAAAAAAAAAAAAAAAAAAAAGGTAACTATTGTTTGCACACACATGAAATGTTATTCAATACTATTTTAAAGTTATCATGTTTTAAAGATTATATTCTCCAAATATTTGGCTGTCATTGTCTGTACACTTTGAGTTATATTCTGAAGACTGCCATGACTCGACGGGCCGTGTCAGCTAGAACAGCGGCTAGCTCTCTCTAAATAAAAATCTGAAAGGCATCAATGGTTTGTGGTTGATGAGTATACATTCATGATCTAAGTAGCTCCACAGAAAATAATCACAAGTATAGTGAGGCCAGAGGACCCCAACATCGCCGCACAATCAGATCAGCAGATCTGGAAACTTAAAAATTGCAGTGACCTTTGAGCTGTATCTGCTGTAGATCCATCTTACTGAAACACACTGCATTCCTCAAACTCAAGATGTTTGAGTTGGTAGTCTTAAAAAGGTTTTCAAGCATATGGATGTAATGGAAAGAGGTTTCAATAACAGAAACCCCACATATAGGAAATAATGGCCCATGAGGCCATGATTCCAACATCAGCAACAACACACTACACAGTCACTTGCTTGTAATGCAACATTCTTTCATGTATCATGCAAAGATTAACTTTAGACCAGTAGCGAAACTTTTGTTTGTATGCTTACACAGCCACTCAAGTGAAAATAACCTTCGTCTTTGCACAAGAGAGTAATAGTGCATCTTTCTGAACATTTTGCAGAATATTCTCTCATAACTCTTACAGTCTAACCAGTCTGTCGCATTGCTTTCTTGTACAACTATCAATTTAAATGGATGGAAGCGGGGGTCTTCGAGGTAAAATTCTCCTTTTTTTGTAATCCTTCTTGGAAGATTACATTACTTCTCTTTCTAAACAAGTTTCTAAGAGATTGAATGTTCTGAGACTACTACAGAATTTTTTCACTTCACCCCAGTTGCTTGCTCATTATATAGCCTAGGTGTTGTTCACATCTGCATGTAATTCAACTCACACATCTGGGATAGTTCCACTCAAACAGGTCTCCTCAAAAAAGTGGAGTCTTAAAGCTTTTCATCTTATAAAATGAAAAGCTTTAGTTTTTATATTGAGAAAGCCCAAGGTGCATTAAATTTTATTTCAGTTTCAAATGTTTATTTATTTTTTTATTTTTTTTTCATATGGATATTTCTTTAGTATAAATAAATTAGAGCAATATCTTACATGTACTATGTAAATACATGGAGCAAAATTTTAAAGAATTTATCTAATAAATAATAATAAATAGTTTTAATGTATTTTTAATATATTAAGCAAGAAATGGGATTTAAACTTTGGAAAATGAAAATACCAAAATGTTATTTCTTAAAAATTAATAAAAATTAATTACAGGGAATAGGAAAAAGAAACATAAGGTACATGTATAATTATTTTTCAGCATTTCTTCAATTTAATGTGTAGTTATTTATTTCCAAGTATTGAGCTTGCAGACAATGGCACCAAAAAGGTTTATTGCAATTTGAAACTAGAAATTGTAAAGTGGGATTAATTTTTAATAATTTTTATTTTTTCTGCAAAATTACTAGCAAAATACATAAAAATTAAAATCTAATATATTTATATTTTTTTTTGAATTATTGATGATTGGTTTTATTCATCTTTCTTTAATAATAATAATAATAATAAATAATTGGAATTATCTAGTTTTAGAGAAGGTGTTGGTATTTGACATTTTGTTAGAGCCTTTATTTTTAATGAAGTACTCAAATATTTGACCTACAGAAGCAATGATAATAAACTGCATAGCTTTACCAAAAATATTCTAGAATTACAATTCATAATTAACATATCATTTTTACACACACACACATGCACACGCACGCACATATAAAAAAATAGACCAAAATATATAATATATATATATATATATATATATATATATATATATATATATATATATATATATATATATATATATATATATATATATATATATATATATATATATATATATATATAAAATTAATTTTTTATTATTTTTATTATTATTTATTATTATTATTTTATTATTATTATTATTATTATTTATTATTATTATTACTATTATTTAAATTTTTTAATGCACATTTTTTTAAACTAAAACTGTAGTAGGTTTTTCATGGTTAAACCTGTACTGAGTTCAAGTTTTTTATTCAATAGATTTTGTTTAAATGTTGAGTTTTGTTATCTTATCTACTTGAGTTCAATATCGTACATGTATTATCTCTCCTTATCAATATATATATATATATATATATATATATATATATATATATATATATATATATATATATATATATATATATATATATATATATATATATATATATATATATATATATATATATTTTTTGCATGCTTATTAAGGAAATGAAAGGGTAAGTAACCTTTAACATAATATTTAAACTATTTATTTATTTATCAAGTTTTAACCTATTTATTGCTGAGAGGAACCCGATGAAGGTTGAACCCATAAAATGATGGGCTCTCTCTCTCTCTCCATTACTCCCTCTAATCTCCCCCTCCCTCTTCCAGTTTTATCTTTTTGTTTCTTTTTAACGCATTCTTTTAACGAATACTTGTAGCACTGAAGGCAAAAAAAGAATAAAATAGACTCCTCATGTCTTTGGGTTTGTTTGTCTTTTTGATTTGTACTTCATAAATTTTAATTCATGGAATTAATATAATTAACACAATGCATTGAATGCCATTGTTTTTTTTTTTCCTCTATAATTGCAAGATAATAAAAGGAAGTTCTCTGGAAGTCGTACTTTTATGGATTTGTTTGGTTTACTTGTTTATTGTATTATTATTATTATTATTATTATTATTATTATTATTATTATTATTATTATTATTATTATTATTATTATTATTAGTATTTATTTGATTTTACTATTTTTATTTTTCATATATATATATATATATATATATATATATATATATATATATATATATATATATATATATATATATATATATATATATATATATATATATATATATATATATATAGTAATATTATAGATAGGTACTGTAACATTGTAGATTTTGTACGAAATGAAAAATGGGCTCAAAGGACACTTGTTACACCAACAGCAAACTTCAATTAAGACCATACTCATACAATCTTGTAACATTTTCTTTATTATTATTATTATTATTATTATTATTATTATTATTATTATTATTATTATTATTATTATTTGATTTTGAATTATTTTATTATTATTATTATTTGATTTTTTTTATCTAAGTTTAATTGAATTTCATCACAGTTCTGAGAATGCGTGTCAACAGTTAGAGGAAACTTATTAAATTATTTAAATAATTAGAAGGTTTTAATTTTTTTCTCGAACGGATCAAAAGTTTCCAAATCCATATATATATATATATATATATATATATATATATATATATATATATATATATATATATATATATATATATATATATATATATATATATATATATATATATATATATATATATATATATATATATATATATATATATATATATATATATATATATATATATATATATATATATATATATATATATATATATATATATATATATATATATATATATATATATATATATATATATATATAGTTCTTATATCCTCCGGTGGGCAAAGGGCGGAGGCCTACCAAATTTCACCGGAGTTAGAAGAATCCTATCTTGATCGGAGGATGGCAGCATGTCTAGGTACACGGCGCTTGAGAGTATGCAAGTCAAAGGAAGTTGGGGAAACAGATAAAGGGAGTGTGTTTCAGACTTTACCAGTAGAGTATATGTAAGATTGATCATAGCGGTTAAGTCTGGGGTCGGAGAGTTGAACAGAGAAAGGATGAGACTGTGTAGAAAGGCGTGTTGCACGAGCTCTTCTCAATGGAGGAGGTATGCGAAAAGAGAGTTCAGAAGGGCAGTGTCCATTGTAATAGCGATAGTAAAGAGAGAGTGACGCGACAATTCGACATAACCTCTTGGAAGCTTGTTTAGAAATCTTTTCAAGAAAGATCACAAATAAAAGAAACCGAGAATAATAAGGAAGGAAGAAGGTTGGAGTTGTGTGTTTTCGAAGATGTCATAGTTGTATGGAAGGTTATGTCTAGAAGAGATATGGAGGGACAGAGATTTTGAGGCATGAAAACAACCTTGTTTTCTGTACCCCAATTTGAAATACGAGTAAGATCAGAGGTTAGTTGCTCCAAGACCTCCATTCTAACGTCAATTAACTGCTGTTGGGAGTGGTGTCTTTCAAATTGGAAGGAGTAATGAAGGATGGAGCCATTAGCATAGGGTGAATAGGTGATTATGTAATTGAGAGAATATTTTTAATAAATAATAGAGTAGAAAAAGTTGGAGATAAGACAGATCCCTGATGAACACCACTATTAATAGATTTAAGGGAAGAACGGCGACCTTCTTCAACAGCTGCTATAGAATGACCGAAAAGGAAATCATAGAGGATAGATTCCGAAGTGAATTTTTGGTGTTTACGAAGAAAAGATTTTGTACGATTCCGGGATGAAATATTAATTGCATGGGCTTCTGAAATTTGAAGACTACTGTCATTCCTGAAAGCAGCATCCCTTCGGCAAATAGCACGAGAACCAGCAGAGTTAAACCAAGGTTTGTAAGGTTTAGTAGAATGGAAAGATTATAGAATGGACGCTTAGATTCACCTCGGTAATGAGATCTGCACACTTCGATATACCACTCCCACGAAAGAGTTAATCATTCTATGGGAAATCAAAGAAGTACAACCGCAAGTACGGGCAGCTTGTTGCACCGAAATTTCACAAACGTTTCCTCGCAATAGGAGGGGATCTTTCTTATGGAAGACTTGAAAAGATAGTAGAGGATACAGAGAAAAGGTGATCGGAAGAACCCAGAAGAGGATAGAGTTTGACAGTATAAGGAGAAGGATTAGAAGTTTAAAAGGGTCTAGAATTTTGGGTTCATCCCCAAGGCAATCAGAAATACTAGTAGGGGAGCTGCACCAACTGCTCAAAGTCGTTTGGGATGGATAATTGGAAGGCACGTTCACCGGCTGCATCAGGAGAACTCAAAGAAAGCCATTAGCGTTGGTGAACATCGAAATCACCTAAAATAATGATTCTTGGGAAAAGAGAAGAAGAGAGAATGTTCTCTAATTTGGAGTTTAGAAAGTCAAAGAATTTAGGATAGTCTGTAGAACTTGGAGAGAAAAAGGCATAACATATTAATGGGAAGAGAGTTTTCAGCTACAAGGTGGAAAATTCAGAAGAATCCAAATAAGAGACACGAGAGCAAACAAAATCTTTGCTCACATATGCCCAACAACCTCCTTTGGCTGAAATATGAGGATAGAGACAGTAAGAGGAAACCGAAAATATTTTGCTATCGGAATGCTCAAAAACCTAAGCTTCTGTTAAGAATAAGAGATGAGGTCTAGAAGAAGATTGGTGGTATTCAACAAAGTGAAAATTTGATTGAAGACCGCGAATGTTGCAAAAATTAATGATGAAAGTAGTCCGTGCACTATGGTAAGTCAGCTACAAAGTCTGCTGGCACCAACCCCATATCACCTATCAATAGTTTTGTTTAGCGATGTAACTTCAAAATAACTAGATATTACGGATAGATGAAAAGCTAAATTTTTTGGTCAGTGAATATTTCCAATCTTGTTTCAACCTTCATGAGTTCAGTTAAAAAAATTGGTATTAGTAAATTCTAGAGGCATCGGTTAAAATTTTGGTTTCGATCCATCCCTTATATATATATATATATATATATATATATATATATATATATATATATATATATATATATATATATATATATATATATATATATATATATATTATATATATATATATATTGTAATTAAATAGTATACTAAAGCATGAGAATAATGTCCGCCATTCGAGGCTTGATTCTTTCGTCTTTGGGAACAAAATATTCGAAAATTGATTCCATCTTTCATTAGAACTTTATTCAATCTTTATTTTGTTAATCTTTTTTTGGCATCGGGCTGAATTTTCAAATAATCCTCTTTATGGAAATATTTTGCTACTCATATCATTGATAAACTTGGTGACTTATTATTATTATTATTATTATTATTATTATTATTATTATTATTATTATTATTATTATTATTATTATTATTATTATTATTACTATTATTATTATTATTGTTATTACTATTATTATTATTAGTAGTAGTAGTTTATAGTACCTTCGAAAAGGTTTTAAAATAGTTATTTCATTATCTATATTACATTCTAAAATTTATAAATGGTTTAAAATTTTAACCTGAAGAATGTCAATCCGCGATCATCATTCAGTGTTATTTAAAAATTACATTTTTTTTTTATTTGAAAAGATTATCATCATCATAACTTACTTGTAAACCTTATATTTTGAGGTTGAAAATGAAAGTGAAGCTAAGAAAACCTCACATGTCTGTCTCCCGTTCTAAAACCTTCAACGGAGTTCAACCCTCTTTCATCAAGTTGATTTAATGAAACTTAAAACCTCAAGTTTGATGTCTTTTCAATTTGTTATCAATTATCTTAAATATTAATGAAAATTTTTATGCAGAAGATATTAGGAAGCTCTAAGTTCATTATCAAAATGAGAAGTTTTAAAATCGTTTGAATCAAGTTTGAATGATAATGAATGAAATCTGATGATGGGGTCGGTGCTTGGTGTGTACGTGACTTTAGTGGAGAAGAAATCACTTTTAGCTGAAGATATTGTTACAACAAATGAGGTTTTACTTTTTAGTTTCCAAATTGAATCGTGTTTGGATTTTTACAAATTTATTATGGTTATAAAATCATTTTATGGTAATAAAAAAAAATAAAAAATAATAATAATAAAAATAAAAAAAGTATTATTATTATTATATCATTATATTATTATTTATTGTTATATTATTATTATTATTATTATTATTATTATTATTATTATTATTATTATTATTATTATTATTATTATTATTATTATTATTATTATTATTATTATTATTATAATATTATATTATATTATAATATAACCTTATTATTATTAAGTAAAATTAACCATTATTTAGATGAGAAAATTACCCATACTTTTAAACAATGGGTATTTACCCTATCTTCAAATTTCTACTTCGTTTGAAGTGTAAAAAGTATTTTTGTTTTTTTATTTTGGTAAGAGAAACAGGTTTTAATTATATATATATATATATATATATATATATATATATATATATATATATATATATATATATATATATATATATATATATATATATATATATATATATATATATATATATATATATATACTCCGGTGGAGAAAGGCCGGAGCCCTACCAAATTCCACCGGAATTGGGAAATATCGGATCTTGGTCGTTAAAGGCCGACATGTCTAGATACATGGCGTTTGAAAGTGTGCAAGTCAAAGAAAGTTGGGAAAACAGATAAAGGGAGTGTGTTCCAGACTTTACCAGTAGAGTGAGTATATGTAAGATAGTACATAGCGGTTAAGTCTGGGGTCAGAGAGTTGGACAAAGGAAGAATGAGAATGTGTGGAAAGGCGTGTCAAACGAGCTCTTCTCAATGGAGGAGGTATGCGACGGGAAAGTTCAGAAGAGAAGTGTCCATTGTAATAACGATAGTATAGACGCAACAATTCGATGGGCAGAAAGAGACTGGAGAGAATAAGTGAGAGCGGGAGAATTGATGAGACTTAAAGTTGTTGACAAAATTTTCTCAAGGA
>SEYY01000963.1:533893-538893 GCA_009176605.1 Armadillidium nasatum
TTAATCCGTTAGTAACATATTTAGATGGTAACCAAGGTACATGATATATATATATATATATATATATATATATATATATATATATATATATATATATATATATATATATATATATATATATATATATATATATATATATATATATATATATATATGTGTGTGTGTATAGGGGAGAAAGTAGCGCCGTCCAAAGCGAATCAAGTACCCTTTATTAGGCATACTTCGGGGAGTGACAGTATGGTCTAGAATCTAGATCATTCCGTTTCACTTCCTAGCCCTTTGGTTCGTTCCTTTTCGCTTTTCACCTTCTCAGAGGGTCTCTAATGTACCCTCTCCTCATATTGGAGTGTCTATGCTCCCACTTCTCCTTCCCCCTACTCCCTTTTCATGTTCCAAATTTACAAGAGCTTACTCGTCCATTACCTTTGTAAAAAAAAAAAAAAAATGGTGAAACTCAAAACAGCCTCAGAGATGCTTCGAGGAGCGGCATCCAAAGAATGCCCCTTATCCACTCCTCACCCCACCATCACCTGAGAGTTGGCGGCCTCCGATGATGGAGTGCCGCCAGGACCTTAAGTTCGGCTTGCCCCGGCGCACGTTGTACTTTTTTAATTAATTTCTGTAACATTCCAGATCTGATAGTATTCCTCCTGCGGTTCTCGAAACTTGTGCTTCTGAGCTTGCAGACTGCCTTGATAAACTATTTAGTCTTTGTCTCTTCACTTCGACCTTCCCTTCTTGATGGAAACGTGCGCTCATTTAGCCTGTGCCGAAGAAAGGGGACCCCTCTCAACCCTCCAACTACCATCCTATTTCTATGACCTCCGTTCTCTCTAAAGTTTTCGAATCTATCCTTAACAGGAAGATTTGGAAACATCTCAATTCTTCTAATCTTATCTCAGATCGCCAGTATGGTTTTCGTAAAGGACGTTCTACTAGTGATCTTTCCGTAATTTCTGACTCTTGGTCCTCCGCTCTTCGGGGTTTCAGTGAGTCTTTTGCTGTGGCGCTAGACATATCGAAAGCCCTCGATAGGGACTGGTACAAATCTTTGATTTCTAAACTTCCCTCCTTCAGAATTTATCCTTCTCTTTGATTTTCTTTCTGATCGTTCTATAGCTGCTGTTGTAGACGGCCACCGTTCATACTTTAAATCTGCTAATAGTGGTGTTCCTCATTATTCTGTCCAATCCCCAAAACTTTTTAAACTTTTCATTAATAATCTTCTCTCTATTACTTCATTATCTATCCGATCCTATGCTGATGATCTCACCAATAATTACCCCTTCCAGTTTGAAAAGCGCCCCTCCCAGCAACAGTTAATTGACACTAGAAAGGTGGACTTGGAATATCTGAGGAAGGAATTGAGGAAGAGGAAGGGAAAACATTATTTTTTTCAATGCCTCAAAAACTCAGTTCCTCCATATCTCTACTCAGAGACTATTTTCTACAAAACTATAACATCTTCGAAAACACGCAACTCAAGCCTTCATCTGTCCTTAATAATCTCTAGTGGTCTTTCTTGGAAGGATCACATTACTTCTCTTTCTAAACAAGCTTCTAATAGGTTGAGTATTCTGTTGCGCATTCGTGATTTTTTTACGTCAATCCAGTTGCTTTATCTTTATAGGGGTGTTGTTCTCCCCTGTATGGCAAATACGACTCTAGATGGAGACGAGTGCTAGCCCCACTGACAGGCCCCTAGAGCCTTACTTGGATATATATATATATATATATATATATATATATATATATATATATATATATATATATATATATATATATATATATATATATATATATATATATATATATATATATATATATAATAAAAATAAAAAAAAAAAAAATTTGGTATCGGTATTGAAAGTTTGGTATCGGTATCGGTAAAAAATTTTGGTATCGCTCCATCCCTATATATATATATATATATATATATATATATATATATATATATATATATTATATATATATATATATATATATATATATATATATATATATATATATATATATATATATATATATATATATATATATATATATATATATATATATATATATATATATATATATATATATATATATATATATATATATATATATATATATATATATATATATATATATATATATATATATATATATATATATATATATATATATATATATATATATATATATATATATATATATATATATATATGGCTGCAGATGTTTGGAAATTTAAGTATTTGATAGTCTATGTTTTCTTTTGAGAGAAGCGAGAGAATGGAAACGTACTAGTACGGGAAGGAAGTAAATTGGTTGAATACTACTACCTAAAGTGGTAGGAGAGATGAGTCAAGGAAGACTGGTTTGTTGATGGAATTTTTTTATTATTATTATTAATTAAAAGACGCACAAAATTCATATAATTGTTCAAGGTTTGACAGAAAAACTGGAATAAGAAGTGGTTATAATTTTATTTAGGTAGAAGACAAATTGGCTAATGCCTAAAGATTTAAATGAATTGCAAAGTAGATTCCACTTTAGAAGATCAGTAATAATAATTATAAAGTAATAATAATAATAATGTTAATTACTACTATTTTTCTTCTTCTTTTATTATTATTATTATTATTATTATTATTATTATTATTATTATTATTATTATTATTATTATTATTATTATTATTATTATTATTATTATTATTATTATTATTATTATTATTATTATTATTATTATTATTATTATTGATTTTTTAAATTGTAACAAATTACCTGAATTTGAGACCTGATAAAAACTAGTTTAAATAGATGAATAAATAGGTTAGAGCTAGTCTTACGACTGCGCGTACGCGCGCGCTCAACCACACTCGCGCACATACACACGTACACTCACACATACACACGTTCATATATATATATATATATATATATATATATATATATATATATATATATATATATATATATATATATATATATATATATATATATATATATATGCGTCGTAGAGTATATATAGTCATTAACATAAATTTGATGGTTTTGATCTAGGAAATTTGACCTTTAGTTGTATACACGTGCTCTTTGATAAATAACTTTTTTTTTTCTTATATCGTGGCCTTTATTGCCTATTATATATATATATATATATATATATATATATATATATATATATATATATATATATATATATATATATATATATATATATATATATATATATATATATATATATATATATATGATGACTCTATTCTTTATTATTTTTTTCGCATTGAAAAGGAACCAAGACAGTCCCCCAAAAAATTGATGTTATGAAAGTTGACCTTGAAGTAAATGACTTCAAGTCTTGTTTCTAATTGGGGCAGATAAAACATTTCTGTTATCAATACTTTAAAAACTCAGTTCTTTCATTTATCTATTCGACGTTTATCTTCCGTACAAATATAACGTCTTTCTAAATGACACTTCTTAATCAAACTTTTGTTCGTAATATTCTTGTTTTTTTTCTTCCCTTTTTTTTCTAAGAGGCAAAGTGTTCTGATTCACCATCAGATCTTTTTCACACCACCCAACTGTTTACTCTCTATATAGGTTTCTTCCTTTATAATTAAATACTTTTCGTCTTATATATTATTACATTTTTAGGGACTTTCTAATGTCTTTTGACACCGAACAGTTGTCTCATTGTAATATTGCTGTTACAACAAATCTTTTTCTTCTAAATACATTTTTATTACATATTATCCCAATCCCTTTGATCGGAGCTTGTTTAATTTTCGTTCCTAACAGTCTCATTCATGCATTTTACTGGTAAAATAGAGACTACTTCCTTACTCTTTTATTTAATCCTTTTCAGTTAACATTTTCAAACACCGTTTTTATTAGAATCATGTCGTTTTTTTAATTCCGATCTTGAGGTAGGTTTTCCTTTTCTTCTGGCTGAATATAGCGTGAGCGAGTCTTTGGTCTTTTTCCACCAGAGGGCATATATATATATATATATATATATATATATATATTATATATATATATATATATATATATATATATATATATATATATATATATATATATATATATATATATATATATATTTTTTTTATCTAATTGTTCATTAGTTAATTTACTTTTACTATTAAAATATTTTTTTGCCCCCCCCCCCAAAAAATGATTAAACTCAATGACAGAAGTACTTACAATAACAATTATTCAATACGGATTTCATGATCTTTACTATATATATATATATATATATATATATATATATATATATATATATATATATATATATATATATATATATATATATAATTTATATTTATTAAATCGCTTAATATATGATTACTCTGACAGACTAAAAGTATACAATAATATAGTCTTTGACTATATATATATATATATATATATATATATATATATATATATATATATATATATATATATATATATTATATATATATATATATATATATATATACATTTTTGTTGTGGGTTTGAAATCAAAAATAACTATGGTTAAAAAAAAAAAAAAAAAAGAGAGTGAAAAAATCCCCCTTTAGGGTTAACTGTGATAGTAACTAGTTTTTGAAATTATACCAATATATTCCTATTATATAAAATGCTCTGTATTTATTACAATCATTTTCCTTGTGTGCGTATATCTTCCTGTTTTTGTGCATAACACATTGTACACGTGTGGGGATTTTCTATTGTCAAGGCTGCCTTGTTTTATTTTTTTTTCTCTCTCTCTCTCTCGTTTAACTGTTCGGATTTGTAGAAAGTGATTCTTTTATAATTAGGGGAACTCCCTCGCCACCTTTTTAAATAATAATAATAGTAATAATAATAATAATAATTATTATTATCATATTATTATTATTATTATTATTATTATTATTATTATTATTATTATTATTATTATTATTAAAATATGTCCTCTCTTCTTACCCAGTGAAATAAGCAACCTTTATAAAGACTGAGTGTTTCAAGTTAATATGTCTTAACAT
>SEYY01000963.1:548893-551393 GCA_009176605.1 Armadillidium nasatum
GTTTAGTTCTTCCCCTTTCTCTCTCTCTCTCTCTCTCTCTCTCTCTCTCTCTCTCTCTCTCTCTCTCTCTCTCTCTCTCTCTCTCTCTCTCTCTCTCTCTCTCTCTCTCTCTCTCTCTCTCTCTCTCTCTCTCTCTCTCTCTCTCTCTCTCTCTCTCTCTCTCTCTCTCTCTCTCCTTATTATCAGGATTACGGTTTTGTCCTTTTTCGTCCTCAGACCATCCTCTTCACAACACTAACAACACTCATTCCAATTATTTAACCCGTCTTTGCATCTTCTCTATCAACACTCCAGATCGCAATATCGTCTGCATATGCAAAAATACCATGGTCTGCTTCTCCTTCCCACTGCTCCTTAAATATCTGAATAATCTTGACTATGTAAGCAACGAACAGCACAGGTGACATCTCGCTACCTTGTTTCACCCCTGTTTTCACTTCAGACCTTCTTTCATTTTCGTGTCCATTACGAACTGTGCTTGAACAGAATTCGTACACTCTCTCGAGTCTTCTCAACATTCTATCTGATATTCCGGAATCTCTTTCCAAACACCCCCACAAATTACTAATGGGTACAGAAATTTATTATTTATTATTATTATTATTATTTATTATTATTATTATTATTATTATTATTATTTATTATTATATTTATTTATTATTATATTATTATTATTATAAATTATGAATTGTAATTATTTGAAAACAAATTTCCAAAAATTTCCATTTATTTTTTAAAAATATATTTTAAAAAATATTTTTTTATTTTTTTATTTTTTTTTTTTTTTTTTTTTTTTTTTTTTTTTTTTTTTTTTTTTTTTTTTTTTTTTTTTTTTTTTTATTATTTTATTTATATTATATATTATTATATATATATATATATATAATATATATATTATATAATAATATATATATATAAATATATATATATATATATATATATATTATATATATATATATAATATATATATTATTAACATCTTGAATCTGATATTCCTCCTGCACCATAGGTGTTTAGCTGGCTTTTTCGATAACCAATATCTTCTCTGTTAAGTTTCTAACTATGTACAGAAGTGGTACATCTATTTCTTGTATAACACTGAGATACTTCCTGCCATATGTTTGAAGAGTTTCTCAAGGTGACGAATTGTCTCCAAAATCGATCCGATTGGTATCCTGTCATCCAACATTTAACATTAATCAAAATATTTCTGTTACCGGCAAGGTTGCGAAGCGTTCGTATTTTTTTGTTGGCTTCTAATCCTGCTTTTTCAAATTAGTCGACTTCGGCTCCGTCATAAAAATTATTCAGTTCGGGATTTCTTGCTATTAATTTTGCCCCATTTATCTTTGTGAAATCAGCAAGTTCTACATTTTGAAATTTATAAAATTTAAATGAAAAAGGATTCTCCTCTTTTAATTGAATGGTATAATAGAGGAGTCTTTTTACCCCACAAAGAATAAACATACAAAATTCTGACTAAAATATCAGTTATATAATCCATTTTTTACATTTTCTGGTGTGTGGGTGGTAAAACATGTTATTCCTTTCATTTTCACTATGTGATTTTTTTCCTTTGTTTGCTCATACTTTTTTTTTTTTAAATTGTGCTCCAACTTCGCACAAAAATTTGGTAGAGATCTAGTTCTGGTTCCGCAATTCTTTTGATAGGAGTCATTAGAACTCCTTCAGTTGGGGATAAAACTACCACCATTCTTTTTGAATGACAGAATATAGTTCTCAAAGAGGGTTCCTCGATGTTTAAGAATGCATATCGGAGGTTCTCTCCCTGCCATAAATGTGCCAATTTCGTTTTCCTCTCAGAATTTAGAAAATTTTCCTTTTCTTAAATGTTCTCGTGGTTTTTAATACTTATATTACTATTTTAAACGTTTTGTAGAAACTATTCAGAAACCTCATGAAATCGACTCTGCTCTCATTTTTTTATGAGCCGTGAATATTTGCCCCTGTTATTCTTATGGGTAAAACACTAACAAAATACAAAAATTTACAACTTTTTGCCAGCAGTCTTTCCTTACCCCCCCTAAAACTTAATTCTACTTTAAACTTTAGCTTCACTGTAGACAATTCTAGTACTGTTCGAACTTCACTTCCTCTCTATAACTTAATAATCTTGACTATTATTTTGTTAAGGACGCAATGTTTAAAATTTTTTTTTATTTTTTTTAAATATTGCAATTGCATTTTCGGGAATCAGAAATATTTCGAATTAACATCTTTTCGGGAACATCACAAAAGTTTCTATTTTAAGGGAAATTTTAATTTATTAACTATCGTCTTAATACTATAACCTCTGTCACTGAAGTTTTCTAATATGTCTTTTACCGGAAGATTAAAAAAAATTTTTTTTAAATTCTTTTATCTTATCTCCGATTGTGAGTATGACCTCAGTTTGAAACACCTGGACGATGTATTTCCCTTTTCTCTTACTCTTGGTTTTGGTTTCGAAACTTCGGCGAATCTATTCTCTTTCGCCGAA
>SEYY01000964.1:0-32500 GCA_009176605.1 Armadillidium nasatum
ACTCTCTTGTTATTATCGGTTTTTCTAGTCTATTTCCTAGATTTCTTTGTACTATTTCCATTTTTCTAGCTATTTGATCCATACCCTAGACTTAGAATTTGTGTTTAAATTCTTTATATTCTTGTAGTTTTCTTCATTATTTTATTTTTGTTTTTCAAAATTTTCCAAAATGCTGTTCCTAATATTACCACTATTATACCATTACTTCTATCCATATTAAAAATTCTACTTATTTGTATTATTCATTATTACATAAATTATCATAAAATAAACCTATAACGAAATATTCCATCAACTTGATTAAAAACAAACTTTCTACCCAGTAGGTTTCTACTACAACGAGACTTATCCGCGCCAGCCGCTCTCAACTCGTCCGACTCTAACTGCTACCGAGCTTCTTCTCAAAACTGGATAGTTCTCTGCTGTTGGTCGTTAGAGACAAAAATAAAACTGCCTTATAAACTACATTAATTTCTACAAATGTTTTATTTGGATAATATTTTGTAATTATTTCTATCGGTAATGTTGAACTTTCAAAATTTTGCGAATAAACTAAAGGAGATACCCTTTCTTATTAAGGTATAAATATTGTGGACAATTAGGCGTTTGGGTTTCAGGTTTCTAGGTCAAGAAATGAACGAGTGTTTACTAAGTCCCCCCACCGCCACCCTTTGTCCGCCATTTTGGAAAACTTTCACCCCCCCCCCCGGAAATTATGGAAATTTTAACAATTACCTCTCTTCATACCCATATAAAAGAGATTCAAAAAATTCCGTTTGTTACTAAGTGGTGTGGGGTGGTTCGGCCTATTTTTCAAGAAGTATGCCTGGGCTAAATTAAGATTTTCTGATCTGAAATTCCATATACCTTGAATATTGTTCAAACTAAATTAGTTTATAGACAGCACCCTCCAGAACCAAGAATACCTTATTTTTCTGTTTGATATACGACGACAAAGTGCAGGACAAGACGACATTCCTTCTCCATATTATTTATAAGGATTATAATAGTAAGTAAAAAATATTTTCTCTCCTATACTTCAATCCACACCCTCACAAGACGTTACGGGAGTAAATTCCCTTTACACAACTTATATTTAAATCTAAGACTTTCTACACTACAATAACCTGAGAGAGAAGAACTTAATACAATTACAAAAACTTATATTTAAACTAAGACTTTCTACACTACAATAACCTTATAAATGCAAGAAAGAGAGAGAGAGAGAAGCCTTATATTAATATCAATTACAAAAAAAAAAAAATAAGAATCAAAAAGTTTATTAACAAATCATAAATTACAAAAGTTTTTTTCCTTCATAAAAATATATGGTATGTAGAAGAATATAACAGGCAATTGTATACATTTTAAATTTTTATTTATATATATAAAAATATGAACGAAAATGACGACGACGACGCGCTTTTTACAACTTACCAAAAAGTCAAAAATTTAAACTATATGCAACATAAAAAGATCTATTTACAAATGTCATTTAATAATAATAATAATATTGATAATAATAATAATAATATAATAATACTTTTAACATATTTTATTGAGCACAAATATAATGATAAAGAAATAAAAATTATGATAAGCCTACGACGATAAAAATAATAAAATTGAATTTGAGAATGAGTTTAAAAACAATAATTACAAATGCTTCATAAATAGATATTGTGTTCAAACGATAGAGAAGGCGTATTCTTCTTCAGCGTCTCCTATTAGAGGAGGCGAAGAAGACATTTATCGGATGGCTGCGTTTAAAAACTAAGGCACTTTTTTTAAGTCACAGAATATTAAATTGTACTAAATTTTAAAACCCTAAAATTAAAATACTTTTTGATTACCCTGGCCGGTTCCAGTAATAGCTGTCACTGGGGCCAGAAACTCTCGGGGATGACTGCCCTATGGGTCCATTTGATACATGAGGGAGGGGATATTGAGGGGAAGGATACTGAGAAGCGGGAGATGAATGAAGAGGTTGTGGGGGAACTCTTCCTGTCCCTGGAATGGGATAGGTAGAAGAAGTGTAGGAAGACGAAGGAGGGACTATGGGTGGTGGGGCGGAATAACCATAATGACCCATAGGGCCAGAGTTAGAAGGGTAACTAGTGTTAGATGGGGATCCAGAGGGCAGTGTGGCAGTAGAACGAATGTGGGTTCCAGGAGGTGGTGGTCCCACGGGAGATCCTAAATTATTTGGATTCACTGGACTCAAGGGATCTGAAAATAAACAATAACACAAATTATACATACATATTTTACAATTAATTATTCTTTATTTTACAATATACAGTAGGTCCTATAACACTAAAAATAATAACAACAACATAGTGCCTTCTTCATGAATGAGTAGGAATACTTTTTTCCCTCCCCATAAGGACTAAGAGGAAGCTGAATATAAATGATATAATGGAAGACAACGGAAATTTAGTTTTAAAATTATTTCGGTAGGTACAAGATGAGTGATCTAATTTTGTCGATTACATACATCGGAGATTAATTGGGTATGAAGTTGGGTATGTGTATGTGTGTGTGTGTGTGTGTGTGTGTGTTAAGACACTAAAATTTAAGATTTCATCTTGATAACACAGATGATGGTATGGAAGAAACGTGTCAGAAGGTTCTAAGAGTGAGTGAAGGGAAGGAAAACAATAGTTATATAAAGGATTAGTTTAATGAGGACAGTAGAAGGAAAAGATAAAGCTGTTAAGCAAAGAAAAAGGAATATAAAATAATTTGACTATTTGAATAAATATGATTTAGACAAACAAGATTATCGAAGAGTTTGTAGATGTACAAAGAATGATAAGCATCATAAAATCTTTGAATGGATGGACGAAATGTGAAGGTGAAAGTAGAATGCCGTGATGAGTACAATCATTTAATTGTTCCTACTTACCAAAATGTGTTGGGATTTTTCCCCCTCGTTTAACCAGCAATGTCACCGTCGAGCCGCATTGTTTAATTAACTCTATCGCTTCGGCGTGCGTCATGTTTTTGGTACTGACCCTCTTAATTTCTATTAGTTGATCACCAACCTGTAAGGAGAAACCAATCTAAATTAACAACAAAAATAATAAAGTAAGTCCACAAACAAAGAAACCTATAAAATGGCTTCATAATTTTCAGCTCGGAATCGTTGCAGGGATGTTCTTCGACGGACTAAGCGTACTTTCACAAAAAGGAAATGAGCTGACCTCCATGGCTCTCCTATTGATAAAAATTTCTGGACTCGTCAAAAATATCTCAAATAACTTCTGCAAATCTGCCTTTCCTCCTCTTATTCGCTCTGATGGGTCTGTAGCTAATACTCCCTCTGAAAAGACTAATCTCTTCGGCCTCCTTTTCTCATCTAATTCCACCCTGCTCGATTCAGGCATCCCTCCTCCTACTCCTTCTCCTCTCAGGTATCCCATGTCTCTACCTGTAATTACTCATGATCGGGTGCATGGGATCCTGAAATCTATGAACGTCAGAAAGGCTAATGGCCCGAATGGCATTCCCACTCGTGTTCTGAGGGAGTGTGCTTCCGAGTTGGCCCCTGTTCTCCTTCAACTCTACTCTCTATCCCTTAATACTAATACTTTTCCTCAATGCTGGAAGCGTGCTTTTGTTCAGCCGATCCCGAAAATAAGGTAGCCGCTCTGACTCTTCTATCGACCTATAGCTCTCACTTGTGTTCTGTCTAAAATTTTTGAAACTCTCCTCAACTTCCATTTCCTGGATCATTTGGAGTCTCATTCTCTTCTCTCAGATCACCAGTATTTCAAATCTGCTCCCTCTTTTGCTTCTCGTCTTCAACTTTCCGAATCTATTCTTGTCGATCTGGATGGGATTTCCCGGTGGGGTCATAGCAACATTGCGAAATTCAACTCTTTAAAACTCAACTTCTTCACATCTCCCTGTCAAAAATACCTCCCAACTATCCTATCTTTTTCGATGGTTCTACCAAGTCAATAACAGTAACATTCTTTGTCTAAACATAAAAAATAAACTGTCTAGTAAACTACATATCACAATGGTTGCTAAAGCGGCCTCTGAGAAGCTGGAAGTTCTGTTCAGGTTGTAAGAATTTTTTTACTGAGCAGTTACTCCAAATATATAAGAGTCTTATCCGCCCTGTTCTCACATCTGGGGGCGCTCCGGCTCCTCCTCATTTCTGGATAGGGTTGAGTCTAAAACTAAAAGATTAATAAACTGTCCCCTACTTTCAAACTCTCTTGACCCCCTACCTCTGTGACATGACATTGGCGCACTATCATTTCTATAGGTACTACAATGGCAGGTGCTCAAGGGAATTAGCCTCTCGCATTCCTCCACCGTTGAGTCGTCCTCGTTGCACAAGGAGTGCCCTGCTTTCGCACCAATTTTGTGTGGATATGGGAAACCCCAGGCTAGCCCGTTGTGGTGCCTCCTTCTTTCCAGCCACCTCTGTTCTGTGGAACTCTTTACCATCATCTATTTTTCCTCCAGCATTTAATTTTTCACTCTTCAAGGCATCCGTCTGTGCGTTAAGTTGAGTTTTCTTCCTTTGTGTGTGCTCTCTCCTTGAAAAGGGCTCTGCCCTTGAGTGGTGGCGATCTGCATATATATATATATATATATATATATATATATATATATATATATATATATATATATATATATATATATATATATATATATATATATATATATATATATATATATATAGAAAGAGGTCATTTGATTTAGTACTTTTTTATTTATTTATGTAAGTTAAGTAGGAAGGGATTAAATACCATACCATAATTAGGTAAGTATCGTGAATAATTTGGTATGTTCTGCTGAACAAATCAGGTAACTAATATATATATATATATATATATATATATATATATATATATATATATATATATATATATATATATATATATATATATATATATATATATATATATATATATATATATATATATATATATATATATATATATATATATATAAACTGGCCTTGAGTTTTCCGTCTTCCGCCGCCGGGCCATTTTCGGCAATACGTAAAACAAAGAGGGGCATGTTGTGGAATTCCTTTCCACCTCTTATACTAAACCCGAACCCTCGACTACTTCGGTGCAGCTCCACCTCATGAAAATCATTCTCAATCATGTCACCTGCTTCGCTTTCACCCTATATATATATATATATATATATATATATATATATATATATATATATATATATATATATATATATATATATATATATATATATATATATATATATATATATATATATATATATATATATATATATATATATATATATATATATATATATATATATATATATATATATATATATATATATATATATATATATATATATATATATATATATATATATATATATATATATATATAAGGTATTTCAATAATGTTAAAAATTATTCTTTACTTACCCTCTGTGAATTCGAAGTCGTACTTGAAGTGTCATCTGTTACAAATAAAATATAAATAAAAAACTGAATCACTACGATATATATATATATATATATATATATATATATATATATATATATATATATATATATATATATATATATATATATATATATATATATATATATATATATATATATATATATATATATATATATATATATATATATATATATATATATATATATATATATATATATATATATATATATATATATATATATATATATATATATATATAAGTTTTCTCCTTTATTTAAATTTATCATGTTGCTTCACAAATTTATCAGTTATTTTTATAATATTTGATGTACGATAAGTCGTAAACTGACGGACGTACGATGCCTTTTATTCGGCTATAAAAGGAGGAAGATGGTTACAATAAGGGGATATTTTTCCACGATCAGATATTTGGACAGAACTTAGGATCACACTTCGAGATAGATCTATAAAGAACAAATCATTGGAACTCTTGGTCGTTAGACCCGAGAAATTCTTTGACTGTAAAGTAAAGAATCATCCATCTCTATTGCTTGTAACTGGGTAGAGAATTGATTTGTTTGTTTGTCGTTCATTAGAACATAAACCTGTAAGATTCCCCTAAAGGACTTGAATAGGCCTGTTATTCATTAGAAGACAAGGCTTGGTAAACGCTCATTAGAGGTTTACAAATTTTGGACAAAGCTTATGAAAGGTTGACCAGTTATTGATTCATTTTGATTCATTGACCTATTGATTCATATTTATCGAAGCTTCGTTGTCGAACTCATCGAAACTTCTTCTGAAGAGGTTGAGATATTTTTTTGACGCTACCATTGCTGATGAATATCGTCACTACCATAGCTGATATTGATACTACCTTGTAAATATTTTATTATTAAGTACTATTTATTTCTTTATTATTAGACATCCTGGAGCGATCTTAGAGAGAACAAGATCATTGGAACTCTTGGTCGTTAGACGAGAGATATTCTTTGACTATAAAGCAAAGAATGATCCACTATATTATAGAGATTTGATCTGTGTTCATGAGAAGACAAATTGTATAGATCTTAGAAGGTTTTAGAAAGCCTGTTGTTCATTAGAAGACAGTGGTTGAAAATTCCTTAAGTTACACCATGAGGACAACATTTCTGAATTCGATGTCTAAATCAGGGTTAATTACTTCGTAAATATTTATATAGTGGTGTGTATTAATAACTTTATATCTAATATAGACCCATATTGTTGTTGAACTCATCGTAACTTCTCCTAAGAGACAGAGATGTTTATGGACGATACCATAGCTGATGTTCGGCGACATTACCTCTGTTCTTTATTCATTGACGCTACCTTGCAAATATTTTATAGTACTATTTATTAAATATTCTTTAACAATCTCTACCTTTCCTTTATCCTTTGCCATTATTTTGTTTGAGAATTGAACCGTTTAATTATGTCAAAATATTATGTTAGGAAAGATTAGTGTTGATACCACAATCTTTTAAATTGGTGGCAGTCCATTCGTTGGGACTGGGAGAATCCCTCATATAGGAAACTTTATATATATATATATATATATATATATATATATATATATATATATATATATATATATATATATATATATATATATATATATATATATATATATATATATATATATATATATATATATATATATATATATATATATATATATATATATATAAAGGTCCTATGATTTAGTAATTATTTTTATTTATGTAGGGGGAGGAAGGGATAGGATTGGGGGCAGAGAGAGAGAGAGCGGGAGGGAGGAAACGATAATTGAAGTCATTCCATTTCTCCCATAATTATATTTGAAATATTTCTAGAATGAAGTGAAAGGTTTGTCAATCACTGTTTTGACATTTTAAAATTTATATTAAAAAATGTGCAAAAAATCCACCTTAAAAAATCGGTATGCGACAGGGTAGGAAATGTACCTCAGTAATAGTTCTTTTTCGTCCATATTCAGCTACTAAGTCCAAATTTGGAATTAAACTGAATTGAACGTAAAAAAATATTCAAGTTTCAAAATCAAAATCTATAGATGAAAATATTGAAGCGATTTGCAATGGAAAACTTGAGTTTATTTAATAAAGATGGGCAATTCATTTATTCTCTTAGTGCTCCAAAATATTAATTAATAATAAAGGTTCCGTATCAATCTAAAAGTTCAGAATCATTGTAACAAATTATATATATTATCTTAGTCATAATCAATAAAAATATACTCTGTATATGGCACCAAAGTTCATCTACAAATTCGTATTTACTTTTATCATCTACACAGGTAGACTATACAATAGACCAAGTCCACAAAGTAAGCAAACCAATGGTACAACTTTATCAAATAGTCTTCACTCTAATTGAATGAATTTTCAAAATTTTTCTTTATAAGTAATGCGAGGCAAATTAATTTTAATAAAAATAATGTAAAATTATTCAATTATGATATATCTGCATTACTAAACGAAGAACGAAAGTAACTTGTATATTAAGTTCCCTTTCTTTTGCTTCGTAAGTGCTCTAAAATTTTGCTAAAGAATACAATGAGGAGTGAGAGTGAGAAGGCAAAGTTTGCCACTAGTAATTCAAAGTTTTGAGAAAATATCAAAGTAATTTGAACAGAAAAAAAGAATATATGACATATAATTTCTTACCTCTCGGAGGGCCAATGGTGAGGGTCACCGTGTATCCAGATTCCTTAATCAGGTTTACGATGCTTCCATGGTGAAGGCTTTTAATATCTATCCCATTAACGCGAAGTATTCGATCACCGATATGTAGTTTCCCACATCTCTCAGCGGGACTTCCCTCGATTATCCTTCCTGTAGAAGAAGAATTAAAATATTCACACGTCAAAAACTTCCTCTAACATTAAAGAAGCTTTATTAAACATCTGTCTTGAGCAAAATGTTTCTCTCAAGTTATTCTTATGAAACTTCCTATTATGAATTTCTTAAATATTTAAAATTATAACATAATAATAAATATTAGTTTAGAATTAATTATCTCTTAATTAAATCTTAAAACAAAAGGTCAATGAAATGAAAATAAAGAAGGGAAATCTTACCAATGGTAGAACCCGATTTTGCTACTGATGAAATAATAACAAATCCAAAGCCTTCATTTTCCCTTCTAGTAACTGTGACGTCATAATGGATATTGAATTTCCATGGAACGATTGTGAACGTCTGAAATACCAAAGTAAAATTGATAAAATAACACCTTCAGATATATATATATATTTATAAGAATAAGAAATTAATTTTTTTTACTTTCTTATATGTGACAAAAGGAAAACTTTACCTGAAGAAGAAAGTAAAGGCGAGTGAGTAGGCCTTCTTAGAGTGAGTGATACCCTTCCCTGATTTGCTGCAGAGGCCATTAATTGGACCACTCGATGGTGACTTGACCCTATGACAACTTCTCCATCTACACATATGATTTCATCACCCGTCATAACCGTTCCATCTTCATCCGCTGCTCCTCCTGGTACGATATGCCCAATTGACACCTGCATAAAATATTCACTCTTATTTTTATTTTATTTTTTTTATTCACACACATACAAAAAAAGAGAAAAAAAGAGAGAGAGAGAGAGAGAGAGAGAGAGAGAGAGAGAGAGAGAGAGAGAGAGAGAGAAGAGAGAAGAGAGAGAGGAGAAGAGAGAGAAAGAGAGAGGGAAGGAAAGAGAGAGAGGGAGAGAAAGAGAGAGAGAGAAGAGAAAGAGAAGAGAAAGAGAGAGAGAGAGAGAGAAGAGAGAGAGAAGAGAGAGAGAGAGAGAGAGAGAGAGAGAGAGAGAGAAGAGAGAGAAGAGAGAGAGAGAGAGAGAGAGAGAGAGAGAGAGAGAGAGAGAGAAGAGAGAGAGAGAGAGAGAGAGAGAGAGAAGAGAGAAGAGAGAGAGAGAGAGAGAGAGAGAGAAGAGAAGAGAGAGAGAGAGAAAGAGAGAGAGAGAGAGAGAGAGAGAGAGAGAGAGAGAGAGAGAGAGAGAGAGAGAGAGAGAGAGAGAGAGAGAGAAGAGAGAGAGAAAGAGAGAGAGAGAGAGAGAGAGAGAGAGAGAGAGAGAGAGAGAGAGAGAGAGAGAGAGAGAGAGAGAGAGAGAGAGAGAAATTGCATTAAATAATTATTTAGAGATTTAGTACCGTAACACAGATATCAAGTGGATTATATTAAGACAAGAGCAGTCTATGGAACAAATTTATCCTAAATGTTCGCCCCAAAGTGTGGCATCTAAATATTGTACCCAATCATTAATTATGCTTTATCGGCCCTCTGGTAGCGAGTTAGTACCACCAAGGAATTAACGGCTTGCTCTCTTGATTAGTTTTTGTTAACTGAAATTTAGATGCTTGTGAAATCCAACAGCATTCTCTTTTTCTTATTGATTTAATTCTCAAATTTTGCTCAAAGACAATTTTTGAAGTCTTACAAATTTCTACCTTAAGGTGAAAGTTCTCTTAGGGATTTAAGATTATATTTGTTCGTGTTACGTATATATATTAACAGTGAGCAGACAGTGAAGCTCCTTATCCATATCCTTGATCTTCTTGGAAATAAATGCAACATCACAATCTTCATCCTATACTATTAAACCTCATTCCTCTTCTGGGTTCCTTAGACCACTTTCTCATCTCTGTTTTCTGTCTTATCTTCGAGTCTTTCAGCACTAACCCTAGCCTTTAAAGCCATGCTCATTCTTTATTGACCTCCACGAGTAAAGTGAAATACACTATTAACTATTTCCACCACTTACTACACAATTTCTAACAATGTAAATCTAGGCATGTCAGCTTTTAACTTAGAACCGAATGTATTTCCCAAGTGACGACTAAAGTTTTTACACCAGAGAGGGAAGAAAATATAAAGAGGAAATTATTACTTTAAAAGTTGAAGATGCAAACTGCAAGCAGGAAAAAATATTGGAACAAGAGCTGCTATTTCCAAATTTCATTAAAGTATTTTATCACTAGAGGAACGAACCTGAGATCCTTCTTCAGTCCCACCCACTATCCGAAAACCGAAGCCATTTTCTTGCCGTCTCAGAGTGACAGTGAAGTCGTGATAAGCATTTGAACCTTCAAGGTTTGAAGCCCCTGTAGGAGCGTATCTTGGGAGACTTCCGCTGTTCAGTGAAGAAAATCTGTAGGGAAACAACGTGTGAGACAATATAAAATTTTGTCTTGGTTAATAGTAAATTTTACAGTAATGGATTGGAGATATAAAACTATCGTGACCTTCCAAAAAAAAGAGAGAAAATTTTAAATACTAAAAATTCCAACTAATGACAATAAATCAATAATAATAATAATAATAATAATAATAATAATAATAATTTTCCAATATAAAAAACTTTATTCAGTAATTGATACCTTGTAAAATGAAAATCATAAATTCACAAAAGTGATAATTTAAATAGATGATACAAATAATTTTTACACAGGAAACTAAAAATATAATTCATTTAAAAAAAATAATAATAATAATTTGTAACAATATTTGTATAACTTTAGTAGCCTAATTATAATAATTTGAGTGTTTGTTGTAAGTGGCATCTGTGAGAGGAGAGCATGTTAGTGAATGTACTATTTGTAATCTGAAAGCTGAACATGTGTTGATGAGGAAGGAGATCGGAAGGTTAGGTAATAATGAAGAATTAATAATTTCTAGGCATTAAAATAATAATAATAATAATAATAATAATAATAATAATAATAATAATACTCTACCTAGGCACAGGAATGGGAGCTGGATGTTCTAATTCAAAACTAGTAGACTCTTTTCTTCTTAAAGATGGCTCGTTCTGCCCAAAATATCCCTCTGGAGGACCCGAATATCCAACAGAGCTATTTTGTCCATAATAAGGTGGGTAAGGATTTCTGGATGGTGGAACCTGCGTCTGAGAACTGTAGCCAGAATCCTGACGAGGTATATCATAGCCTTCCTTAGGGTAAGGCATATAACCATAACTATTATTAGGATCCATTGAAGATATATGATTATTGGTATTGTCATTATACACATTAGGGTTGTTATTAGAATAGTAAGGGAAATGAGGATAATGTTCAGAATGAGTATTGGACATTGTCTTGCTCTCTTTACTGTAATCTATATGGGAAGATACCGGGTATCCATTTTGATTGTACATATCTCTAGGATAACTATTACTATAACTGCCATGGCTTGGATCGGGTTCAAAATTATGTCCATTTAGCGACGTATGCCCAAGGTGACTTGAAATATTGTTTACTTTATGATCTAACATGGGATCAATATTATGGTTGCCTATATAAGAAAATGCTCCTGGATAAGGAGGATTAGAATTATAATACTTTGAACTCTCCTGCATTCGCCTCCATATCAACACCATCCCGATCTGAGTATACAGTAGGAGTTTTGGGTCGGTTTCGAGTATCAACCAATGGGGTTTTCGGCCTATTTGGAATAACCTCTTTCGGCTGAGAGCTATACATGTCTGCAGTCGGTGTTTTGCTTCGGTAAAGGCCGCCTCCTCCAGTGGATGGCCCTACAGTTGATACTGAAGAAACTTTCTTTGGACTAACAGGTTCTTTTCGCACTCCAGTCCCTCTTGATTTTGAAGGAGAATTGAGACCACCTCTCTGAATCATAATAATCGCTTCCTGTCCCTGTGGACAATCTTTGAGTACTTGAACTACTTCAGTGTGACTCATACCTTTAACATTGATATTATTAATGTCAACAAGAATATCACCTTCGCTTAATGTTTTACATCTAGATCTATCAAGAATTTTTTTAACTTTTTGCCCATACGCACTATCGGCAATAGTGAAACCAAACCCATTTCCACCTTTCACAATTGGTATGGTCAAATATTCTAATTTGGATGAGTTGGATGGATAGAAGTCGAGAACTTGTTGAGAAGGTTCAAAATTTTCGGAATTAAGAAGATCTGCGCTGCCAGGACGAGGGACTTGTTGTATTCGTTCTGTATTGCTCAAATCGGGCATAGATTTAGCAGTGTTCATACTTTCATTTGAGTTGTTCCTTGAGCGTTGACCATCGAAATCATCAGGGAATGCTGATTTGGAAGCCCTTGTATCTAAAAAAGAATATATAAACATAATATATATATATATATATATATATATATATATATATATATATATATATATATATATATATATATATATATATATATATATATATATATATATATATATATATATATATATATATATATATATATATATCATAGCACCACTAAGTTACTTATTCCCTAAACAAATTATATGAAAATATTACTTCCTTAGGATATGAAGATGACAAAAGAAGATTGGAATTCAATCTGTTCCCTCAGCTTCCATACAAAAATAAAACCTATGGCTAAACCCTAAACAGAAGACATGCAGTAGATACCAACTGAAGCTACCTTAAATATATGAGCTGGGCACATGCTCTTTCTATCTATTCTAAAAGATACATTAATCACCCATTTTCAAATACCTATTTCTCCACATTTTTTTTTTTTTACTTAAACCAATCAGGTCAGTTCAACAAAGCTACCATACTTTATCCTAATTTTAAATAATTTCCATTCACATAAATCATTCCCAATTTTATTAAAAATATTCTAAAATAACAAAAAACTTTTAGTCAAATACAAATATTTCTTCTTACCTGTTGACGTAACTGCGACTGTTGTGACAATTTCTGTGTTGGGATCGTTGGGGTCAAAGGGCAAGGGATACCCTCGACAAACTTCCAGGCTAACCGCTCGTCCTGGTTCGATATTCTGAAACATGTTCACGACATCTGCGTGAGTGTAGCCCAGAACCAAGGTGTCATTCACATACAGTAAAACATCTCCTATTTCGATCAAACATATATATATATATATATATATATATATATATATATATATATATATATATATATATATATATATATATATATATATATATATATATATATATATATATATATATATATATATATATATATATATATATATATATATATATATATATATATATATCCTCTGGTGGGCAAAGGCCTGGCGGCCTACCAAATTCCACCAGAGTTTGGGGAACATTCCGGATCTAGATCGCTAATGGCCAACGTGACCCGATACACGGCGTTTAAAAGTGTGCAAGTCAAAGGAAGTTGGAAAAACAGATAAAGGGAGTGTGTTCCAGGCTTTACCAGTAGAGTACATGTAAGAGTGAGCATAGCGGTTAAGTCCGGGGTCGGAGAGTTGGACAGAGAAAGGATGAGACTGTGCAGAAAGATGTGTCGCACGAGCCCTTCTCAATGGAGGAAGTATGCGACGTGAGATTTCAGAAGAGCAGTGTTCATTGTAATAGCGATAGTATAGAGAAAGTGATGCAACAATTCGACGAGAGGAAAGAGACTGGAGAGAGTTAGTAAGAGCAGGAGAATTGATGAGACGAAAAGCCCTAGACTCCACCTTTTCTAGAATAGCTATGTGTGGAACCACCCCAGATGTGAGGCATACTCCATACAGGGGCGAACAACACCCCTATACAGAGCAAGCAACTGGGGCGGCGTAAAAAAAAACACGAAGGCGCCTCAGAACACCCAACCTCTTAGAAGCTTGTTTAGAAGAGAGAAATAATGTGATCTTTCCAAGAAAGATCACAAGAAAAAGAAACTCCGAGAATATTGAGGACAGATGAAGGTTTGAGTTGAGTGTTTTCGAAGAAGATATCATAGTTGTGTGGAAGATTGTGTTGAGTAGAAAGATGGAGGAATTGAGTTTTTGAGGCATTGAAAACGACCATGTTTTCTCTGCCCCAATTTGAAATACGAGAAAGATCAGAGGTCAGTTGCTCCAAGGCCACCCTTCTTGAATCTATCAACTGCTGTTGGGAGGGACGTCTTTCAAATTGAAAGGAGTAATGAAGGGTGGAGTCATCGGCATATGGAGTGTATAGGAGACGAAGTAATAGAGAGAAGGTCATTGATGAAAATTAGAAAAAGAGTTGGAGAAAGGACAGATCCTTGAGGAACACCACTATTTATAGATTTATAGGAAGAACGGTGGCCGTCTACAATAACTGCTATATAATAACCGGAAAGGAAATTAGAGAGAAGGTCACAGAGAGAAGGATAGATTCCGAAAGAGGGAAGTTTGGAAATCAAAGCTTTGTGCCAGACTCTATCGAAAGCTTTCGATATGTCTAGCGCCACAGCGAAAGATTCACCGAAACCCCGAAGAGCGGAGGACCAAGAGTCAGAAGTAGAGAAAGAAGATCACCAGTAGAACGTTCTTTACGAAAGCCATACTGGCGATCAGAGATAAGATTAGAAGAATTGAGATGTTTCCAAATCTTCCTGTTAAGGATAGATTCGAAAACTTTAGAAAGAACGGAGGTTAAAGAAATAGGACGATAGTTAGAGGGCTGAGAGGGGTCCCCCTTCTTCGGCACAGGTTGAATGAGCGCACGTTTCCAGCAAGAAGGGAAGGTCGAAGTAGAAAGACTTAGTTTACCAAGGCAGGGTGCAAGCTCGGAAGCACAAGTTTTGAGAACCGCAGGAGGAATACCATCAGGACCATACGCCTTCTTAGTGTTAAGCTCAGAGAGAGCAGAAATGATATCTTTAGAAGAAATTACAATATTAGGCATAAATGAGTTGGAGGGGGTTGGAGGAGGAATAGCTCCGGAATCGTCTAAGGTAGAGTTAGAAGCAAAAGTTTGAGCGAAGAGTTCAGCTTTAGTAGAAGGTAAAATGGCAGTTGTGCCATCAGAAAAGACTAGAGGAGGGAAAGAGGAAGAAGTTAGAGTTGACATTTTTTGCAAAATGCTAGAAAGATCGAGAGGAAGAAGAGCCAGAAAGATTATTGCATTTGCGGCGGAGAAAAGAGTTTTTGGTGTCTCGAAGAATAGATTTTGCACGATTCCGGGATGAAATATAAATTGAATGAGTTTCAGGAGTTTGAAGACGACGGTAATCTCTGAAGGCAGCATACCTACGGCGGATAGCACGAGAACAAGTAGAGTTAAACCAAGGTTTGTTAGGTTTAGTAGAAGGGAAAGAATATGGAATGTACGCCTCCATGCCAGAGAGAATCACCTCGGTTATACGCTCAGCACACTCCGAGGGACCCCTCCCACGAAAGCAATAATCATTCCATGGGAAAACAGAGAAGTACAACCGCAAGTCAGACCAGTTAGCAGCACCGAAGTGCCACAAACGTCTCCTCGCCGAAGGCGGGGGCCGTTCTTGCGAAAGACTTGAAGAGACAGGACAAGATACGGAGATAAGAAGGTGATCGGATGAACCCAGAAGGAGGAAAGAGTTTAACAGTATAAGAGAAGGATAAGAAGTAAGGAAAAGATCAAGTATGTTGGGTTCATCACCAAGACGGTCAGGGATACGGGTAGGGATTTGCACCAACTGCTCAAGGTTGTTCTGGATAGAAAAGTTGTAGAAGAGTTCACCGGCTGGATCATGAGAACTAGATGAAAGCCATTGGCGGTGGTGAACATTGAAATCACCTAAAACGATAATTTCGGAGAAAGGAGAAGAAGAATGTGTTCTATTTTGGAGTTTAAATAGTCGAAGAATTTTGGATAGTAAAGTATAGTTAGAAGATAAATAAACAGAACAAATAAATTTAGTAGTAGAATTGCAAGAGAGCTTTAGCCATAAGGTAGAAAATTCAGGAGACTCCAAATTAGAGACACGAGAACAAATAACATCGTTGCGCACATATGCGCAACATCCGCCTTTGGCCGAAAATTGAGGATAGAGACAGCAGGAGGTAACAGAATAAGGTTTGCTGTCAGCACACTCAAGCAGCTGAGTTTCGGTTAGAAACAAAAGATGAGGTTTAGAAGAAGAGAGATGGTGTTCGATAAAGGGGGAATTAGAAAAAAAGACTATATATATATATATATATATATATATATATATATATATATATATATATATATATATATATATATATATATATATATATATATATATATATATATATATATATATATATATATATATATATATATGAAATTACCTGTTCGAAGTTTGCCATCCTGCCAGGCAGGTCCATTTGGAACAACACTTTTAATCTGCAAGAACTCCTCTTCTTCATTATCATCACCACCAACGATAGTGAATCCGAGGCCTCGTGAAGATTTAATTAATGTTGTCCGAATGAATTCCCCCTTCAGTTCTGACGGGTCCCTTGTGAACGCTGAACGACCTGGCAAAAATCGATAACAAATTTTCAAGTAAGAAATAGCAATACCTCCTTCCGGATAATAACATTAATAAAAATGGTTAGTTAAATCTAGTCACAACAAGGCAAAAACACACGAAAAGCTGGCTCTTCAGGGTATTTTGCCTGATTCTAAACCCACAAATTGCTTCTGACAAAAACAGCAAAAACAGCACTTTCCAAGCGGTTACAAATTTGCGTTAAAGTTCTCCAATGGTTGTTTTGCAAAGAAAGTATTAACTCTGGCGTGGAAAACAAATATTTAAAAAGATTTGATCAGGCGCAATCAAGAGAAGTAGGCCCCAAGCAATATGGCGAATACAGCATACACCTTCCTCAGGCAGTTTCAAGCATCCAGCAACAATGTATGTATGTGTACCTTTCCATGGCCATGTACCAACAAAGGGGTCTTCTTCTGGCCAGCAGAGGGATGATGAAAAGGATGGTGAAGGAGGAGAATCAGAGTACCTCTCATTTAAATATTTCCTCCAATGGGAGAGTCGACTGGCAGCCAAAGAAAGGGACTCTTTATAAGGATCTTCACTTCTCTCAAGATTAGCGAGCTTGAACGATGGATTCAAACTGAAAATTCTTTGTTGCAGGTTCTTTGACTGGTTCTACATATGGGTTCACAATGGGTCCTGAAAAACCTTTTGTGGGGCTTCTTATGGGATAAAAGTAAGGTAATGAAGTGGATTGTAAAGCAAGGTTTTCAGAATGGTAAGGAGGATTATGTCTTATTCTTTACATTTATGTACTGAAACTCCTTCTGTGATTTTGATGTCGGTTTCATTTGTTGGTCAACGGCGAAATAATCATGGGGCGAAGGACCACCAATGTTTGGCTTTTGCACCTGACTCGTGACTTCCCGAACCTCTGAAGCAGCACAGGGCATACAAGGAAGACAGGGCAGGAGGTCTAAAAGCCAAAGGAATAGTGTAGAATAATTAAGAAAAAAAAAAAAAAAAAAAAAAAAAACTCACAATTACAAAAGATTGGCTTGTAAGAAACACCAAGCAAAAATGTACAAAATAAAAATCCTTTAATATTTCAATTAAAAATAAAAATAAAACTTTTTTTTAGTACTTAAACTTAATAGTTAATAATAATTATAAACTAGTAATAATAATAATAATAATAAAAATAAACTTTAAATGTACAAATTCAAATAACAAAGACCCTTCACAGGTGCTTTTATCCATTACCATTCATTATGTCAACTTGTGTTGAAGCATTTTTGTGCAGCAAAATAAATAATAATTTACCAGCAAATGAAAAATATATTTACAGCAAAATAATAACATAGACTCACTATAGGAGCGCTTGGTCGAGCCATAACTGTGTCCATTTTCGGTTTGTTTCTGAGGACTTCCACTATCAGACTCAGTTAAGTTTCTTTGACCGAGAAAAAGTTGAAGAAGGATTTTCTTCTTCATTTCCTGTCGGTGATGATAATAATAATAATTATAATAATGTCAGCAAAAGCAAAAAATACTTAAGCAATTAACTACGACATGTACAATATATTAACTAAAGATAAGCAACTGATATATAATATATATATATATATATATATATATATATATATATATATATATATATATATATATATATATATATATATATATATATATATATATATATATATATATATAATATATATATACAACAGAATCAAAAACCTGCACTTCTTTGAACCGTCTTTTACGATGAAGAGAAACACGAAAGATGTAAGGTTGCAATAGTAGTGAAATAGGAAAGTGTAGAGAGTTTCTTTTTTATGTAGGGAAAAAGGTAGGGAAAAGGTGGAGAAAAAGTGATAAGAAAAATAAAAATGTATATTTTACAAAAAGTTCCACATTAGAAAGAAAAAAAAAAGAAAAATTACAAGTGAAATAATACGAGATAACGACTTGAATCATGTTGAATGGAATGACAGAAATTTGCATGTTTCCCCGACGGTCCCGCAATCATCATCCCCACGCAAAAATGGAGATCATGACTGGACCAATTTTCCCAAATAATTTTTCATTGGGAATCCCGCACGGGAAATTAATGGGTAATTACCGTATAGAATACGTCCTGAGGGTGGAGAAAAATGTTTAAAAATAAACCTAAAAAAAAAATATTTCACTATTCGTTTATAAAAACAAAAACTATTTCACTATTCGTTTATAAAAAAAGGTATTAAAATACAAACCTTGCGACGTATCACCTAGCTGCCTCTTCGCCACAAGAACTGGGTTTTCGTACTGAGTTTTCCTGTTCACGTGATCGATATAATAGGTGCCATATTGGGGGTCGTCGATTCGTTCCCATCCGAATGGCAGCTCATTTTCGGCACATTCTTCGGCACTCCGTTTTTGAACTCTAGCAAGACGAGGATCTAACCAAGAAGACGTCCCAGCCACATGACTATACACATAAACACTTATATATATATATATATATATATATATATATATATATATATATATATATATATATATATATATATATATATATATATATATATATATATATATATATATATATATATATATATATATATATATATATATATATATAGGCTTGGGTCCAAGTCCAAGTACCTGTAATTCTTAAGTACAAATCTTTTGGAGTAATTATACTCGAGGTTTCAAAGTACTTGTACTTTTAAGTACGACACTTTTAAGTACAAGTTACAATTTTAAAATTTAAAAATTCCTAAAACTATTATTTTTCCTGAAAAGAAAACAAAATGTATATGTGATCCTCATATATAATATGATGTGTTATAAAAGTTATTAAATTTAGATAAATCTCACTTTATTATTATTATTATTATTATTACAAAATTTTTATTTTGCAAAGAGTTTAGGCGTTTCAAATTATTGGGAAGGCAACTTTTAAGACGGGGGAAAGAAATATAAAATAAAAGAAAACCCCCCCAAGCCTCTTTCTCTCTCTCCCTAGTGAGAACAGAGGCCATAAAGAGAGGAAGATTAAATGTAGTAGCAAAAACAGATATAGGAAGGAGTTCCACAAAACAGAAATGAGTAAAGAGGAGGAGGTACCGCAAAGAGCAAGCCTGGAGTTTCCAATATTCAATCAATTCATTTGAAAGCAAGGCACCCCTTGTGCACGAGGGCGACACAATGGTGCTGGAATGTGAAAGGTCAATGAGCACCTGCTGCTGTTGTACTTATAGAAATGAGATAGTACACTAATATGCTATGTCGCAGAAATATAGGGTTAAGGGAGTTTGAAAATAGTGGACAATTTATTAATCTTTTAGCCTTAGACTCAACCCTATACAAAAGAAGGGTGAAACCGGAGCTCCCAAAAATGTGACAACAGTACTCCATACAAGAGGAGATAATACCCTTATAAAATTAGAATAACTGTTCCATCTAGGAAAAAAAAATCCCACAACCCAAACAGAACTATCACTTTCGTTAGAAACACCTTAGCAACAGCTGTGATATGGGATTTTCAAGACCAATTTATTGTTTATGTTTAGACCAATAATGTTAATGTTGTTCACAGGTAGGACAGAGAGAAGTTGAAGGAGATAGGGAAGTTAGAAGGTGTTTAGAGGGAGATGTGAGAAAGTTGTTTTTAAAGAATTGAATTTCAAAAGGTTGAGGCAACCCCACCAGGAAATCTCATTCAGATAAGCAAGAACAGAATAACAAAATGTTATGAAGCAACTTTAGATGCAAAGAAGGAACAGATTTAAAATGGGTGGAAGAACAGAGTTGAATAATTGGCATAAGAATTAACAGAAATTAAACTGCAGCTGAGAAGATCAATGATGAAAGTAAGAATAAAGTTGGAGATAGATCAGAACTTAAAGAACACCTACAATTACAATAGGAAAGGATTAAGAGGTCGCTCCATCAAATGCCTATATAGAATATCCCCAGAGAAAACCATACATGAGTAAGTAAAGAGAAACAGGAAATCAAAAGAAAGATAGCTTAGGGAGTAATGACTTGAACCATCAAAAGTTTTGGATATCTTCAAATGCCACCACACAAGATTTTCTATGGTTACTAAGGGCAGAAGATAGGAAAGTATGTAAGCAATTAATCTCATATGTCGAAAGCCATACTGATGATGAGAAAGAAGAGAATGAGACTCTAGATGATTCAGGAAATGAGAGTTTAGGAGAGTTTCTAAGATTTTAGACTTCACACAAGGGAGAGCTATAAGATAATAGTTGAAAGGATAAGTGTCTACCCCTCTTTGTGATCGGATCAACATATGTGCACTTCCAAGACTGAAGAAATGTATCAGTACTGATGCACACAGAGTAGAGTTGAACGAGGACAGGCACCAGCTCCGACGGCTGGACGCACACCAGATGCAGGAGTAAAATATTGAAATACAGAAATATTTCAGACAATTTTCTATTTCTGAAGAATGAGATTTGAAAATCAGGAAGAGATCTTTCCAGGCAGTGAAATATCTGACTATTCAATCTTTACCTTCCTGTGTTCATAGTCTTTCACTCTCACATATATTGATTGATTGACAAGAACTTTGAAACCATCTTTTATGAGAAATGGAACAATATATAGAAAAATGACTAACTTTTATATTTTGGGGGGAAAAAAATTAAAAAAGCTTACAGAATTAATAAATGCTTAACTATTTTCAAATATTTTTATAAACAATTTATATTAATCAAATTCTTGTATATTTTACTATACTGTTTACAATAAATTAGAATTTAGAAATGAATCTTAATAGTTTTAGTTGACTATGGTTTCATAAAATAAAAAAAAAGGCGAAATGTGCTTGTACTAAGTACAATCTATATATCCTTAACTAATACTTAAGTACAGGGGCTGTACTTGGACCCAAGCATGAAATATATATATATATATATATATATATATATATATATATATATATATATATATATATATATATATATATATATATATATATATATATATATATATATATATATATATATATATATATATATATATATATATACGAGAGCAGTCTTAAAAATAATGCCTGTTGATCCGTTGCTAAGCAACGGAAACCGGAATAAACATGCTCATATTCAGACCTGCGTTCGAAAGACAGAAACTTGTAGAATAGATTTGAAACGCGAACGATATAGTTATTAGGTTTAACTGTTGTGTAGCGATAAAAAGATGGAAGCTAATAGTGATACTTTGTTGAAGCAACGTGCAGTGATTGGATTTTTGCATTGGATAATGAAGGTATACAGAATTTCTTCCCAAACATTGTAATGAGAGACGAAACATGGGCTCCACCACTATGATCCAGAAAGAAAACGAGCTTCTATGGAACTCAGACACCCAACCTCACCTGGCGTACCAAAGATTAAGACTCAACCTTCGGCTAGTAAACTCATGCTGACAACATTCTGGAATGTGGAGAGTCTCGTCTATTCAGAAAATCTGCCAAAGGGCACGACTGTAAACTCCTATCGTTATCATCAAACTCCAGGAATTGAAGGGCCACATCCTTCAAATAAAGTACAATTGGAGAGATGATAAAGCCAAAGCTGTATTTATTCTCCACCAACTTCAACAGTTATATGAATGGAATTACCCAATACAATGAAGGACAATCTTACAAACCAAGCAACTAGAACAGTCTGAACTAGCAAATCTCATAACTAACATCTTAAGAAATGTGATTACTGAAAAAAAAACAAGCGATTTTCTAAAGAAGAACACAAGACAAGGAAATACCATATGATATTAAGGACAGATGAAGGTCTGAACAGTTTTCAAAGATGATGCTGTAATTGTGTGGAAGATTATGACGAGTAGATAAATGAAAATAAAGTTTTTGAAATGTTTGAAACAATATTATTATCTCTGTACAATCACGTAAAACATTAGGGAAAAGTTCCTCCAAGGTCAACCTATCATCTATTTGCAGCTCAAAAAAAATAAGAATATAAGTTATGAAGGAATTACATAGAGAATAATTGAAGAGAACCACAGGAGGGATACCATCAGAACCACATTCTTTCTTAGTATTAACTTCAGGGAGAGAAGAATTCACATCTTTAGAAGATTTTACAATATGAAGAATAAATGATTTGGAGGAAGGTGAAGGGAGAGGAATGGAACTGAAATGATCAAAAGTAAAATTAGACTCAAATGTATAAAAGAAGAAATGCTTTAGCAGTAATTGGGACAGTTGTGGATCCATCAGATAAAACAAGGAGGAAGAGGAACCAGAAAGACTGCACACACTTTCTTATACAAACTTCATTAAGAATACAGTCAAAGACCAAAATAATAAATTAAAAATTTATTGTTAGGTTTTGAATATTCTGAAGAACTCTGTAATGAAATTAGGTCTACATACTAACATACTAATAAACCTAGCATAAAAATTAAAAAAAAATCTGGACTAACAATTTAAACAAGAATGTTTCAAAAGGGAACATTTTTGACCTAAAATACCTGACTACCTAAGAATGGCCAAAACAAAAGATGAAAAAGGATCTGCAGTTGACGCTACCCTACTCATCTGGTAAATTACCTCTGTAATGACAATAATAATTATTTCAATAAAACTTACTCAATAAAGTATGGCTCTCCATTCTCTGTAAATGCTTTTTCCCAATTTGGAGGCAAAGGGCCGAGTTCCCCAGCAGGGGGTGATCCTGGTCTCTTATCATTTTCTGAAGGTGGCTGATATGGAATAGGGCCTCCGAATGCTTCTTGCTGGGGAGGTGAATCAACAGTATTAGATGCCATTGCCTCTACATTGGAGCGGTTACGTCTACGCTTTCCTTCAGAGCTGGGATGTGCCCCTAAAAGGAGAGAAGGGTTGCCTTTTCCTACCTCTCCTCCTTGAGCTGGAGGCTTTGGCGTGCCGTAGTGATTTCCTAAAAAGAAAAATATATTTAGGTGAAGCTAATAAGCAATGAATATTTTATATCATTAAAGGCAAAAACTATTTGGTATGAAATACCTTCTTTCAAAGAAAGATTATCCTCTGTTAAATAAGGATGAACATTATTTAACAAGTCATCTGATACATACGGGCTGTCGAAATTACAAGCTATCAAAGATTTTGAACTACCACCACTAATAGCCCCAACACCACCACCATCCTCATAATCATCAGCATCGGCATGCAAGGAATAAGGAAGATTGGCAGAAGGGCATAGGAAAGACCAATTACCAGTGCAATAATTTCCTAAGTATTTGTTGCAATCGGAAGTTGACCCAATTCTCCTTGTGATTTGACGTGCTTTAGAAGAGATAATACTAAATCTATTTGGATCATTTCTAGATATAAAAGTGGTTCGATCAAGTGGGACTGGAGGAGGAGGAGGATGATAATTTACCTTTTTATTTGCTTCAGACGGCCCATTCAATGAGGCAAAATAATGTTCTTTCTCATCTTGAGAAATGTTATAATGGCACAAATCAAACAGATCTCCGATTTTGTTCTGATTATCATCAGTCATATTACTGTCATGCATTGACGAATGTATTTCAAGTGCTCTGCCTTGTTTAGAGGAACACTCCCATTCTTTCTCCTCTTCTTCATCATCATAAAAATATAAGTCAGGCAATGAGGAACTTCTAGGAGGAGGCTTTGGTTGGTTTAGAGATTTCATCTTAAAATCACCTTTTTCGCAAGTAAGTAAATAGTCTGCTTCATCACGATTATTAGCATTCAGATCACTCTGTTTATTAATTGAAAGACAACAGCAACATCGGTATGTACAAGGTAAACTATCGTCTAAAGCAGCATATACAGATTTATTGTTTGTGTCAAGGAATCGTAGTTCATGAGCTGACACACTGCGTCGCTTTAGTCCTGAGTTATTAATGGGATATTTATACGGTATTTCTTCTTTATACATACTGTCTTTTCGTGTTACTTCATTGTTCTTACTAAGTTTAAAGCTACTAGGTATATACTCAAGTGAAACTTTGTTATTGAATTCTTCCCCTTTCAAAACCTCTTTCTCTTTGGTTTCTATGCAAGAAGGATTACAAAAAGTATTATCTATTAGGGATTCTCTATTAAACATTGAGAGTATATCCCCATTACACTCAACATCTCCAATCTGCAAACATGCCAAATCAGAATTAGATGAAGCCATTGACATATCTGTATTATCATGTTCCAAATCAGATACTGTTCCAAAACTAGAATATACAGACTCCTCTTCAGAATAGGATCCTCTCCAAATGTTATCCTCTTCCTTCTTAATTTCTGCATGACGACCAGGCAAAAATAATTCAGATTCCTTTAATAGCCGACGGGCAACGATGGAGCTATTCGATTCCAATTTATAATGTGGATCAACATGAAACGAAGTTAAAAACGTTGCTTTATTCAATGAGTTCCTCGATCTCTTGTCATTACCCTCCTGAAGGAAAGGCATTACAGTATCTTCACCAAACTGAGCTGAACCTAAGAAACTCCCCCTCTTCTTGATAAAATACTGATCATTATTACAAGGGTTCTTCGAATATTTAACAATATTTTTTTCTGTTTTTCCTATACAAGGAGTAGCATAAATGTGATGAGTAGGAATAGAAGATGTAGCAATACTGGATGTTGAAACACTCACGCCATTAGGATGTAAAAAACTGGAGTCTTCTCTGTGCTGTCCTTCCATGTGTCTCTTCTTAAAATAATCTCTTGACGGAGGAATACAAAATCTTGGAACAGGAGTGCCATAATAATTACCTGAAACCCACCATAAGCATGCTTAAGCAAGTCATTCAAAGCTAAACTAGAACCATAGGTGTAAGAAATAAAATTTTAAAAGCAGGGCAAGAGGTGCATAAGGATATCATGCATTTATTTACAAGGAAATGCACTTCAAAATTTGCTCTCAAATAATAATAATAATAATAATAATAATAATAATAATAATTACCTATATGATTAAAGTAAAAGTAAAAAGTCCCTAATTTGAATTTTTTTTTCTTTTTCTTTTTTTAAAATTTTCCATTCGAGAATCAAGCTAGCAGATAGCATGTAAGGCTGTTTTGTTTGTATACTTAATTATATATATATATATATATATATATATATATATATATATATATATATATATATATATATATATATATATATATATATATATATATATATATATATATATATATATATATATATATATATATATATATATATGAAAAAAAAGTATAAAAAAGGTAAGATATGTAATAAATTAAGCACCATGTGAGTTATTAAAGTCTTATATTGATATGCTCAAGGGATGCTAAGAACATGCTAATAATAATAATATTAATAATAATAATAATAATAATAATAAAATTGGGTACTTGGAACTGCATAAGTATTTAATATGTCTTAAGTACAAAGAGAACAGTATCAGTATTTTATATGTCTAAGTACAATGGGCTTTTTGGTTTTATTAAAGCATCAAGAGAGTCAATGAGGTCAAATTTTGGATAAATTGTCAGATGAAAAACATCCCACTAGAGTATAATAGTCCCCATTTTCAAATTTATATCCCAACAGACTCTAATCATTCTCACTTTCACACAAGAAACCACCAGCTCTCCATCAAAAATTTTCATTAGTTAAATGGAAAACTTCAAGAGAAAGGATTATACAGAAATACTTGAAGAAAAAAAGAAGAAGAAGAAGAAGAAGAAGAAGAAGAAGAAAAAGAAAAAGAAAAGAAGAAAAGAAAAGAAGAAGAAGAAGAAGAAGAAGAAGAAGAAAATGATGAAAACAAAAACAAAAAAAGTGGGTATATTAATGGCTGAAAAGAGAAAGATAATGCATGCATATATACCTATGATATTACAAAATTTCTTTAAAAAATAATAATAATAATAATAATAATTAATAATAACAATAACAATAATTAATAAATAATAATAATAATAATAAAATAAAAATAAAAAAAAAAAAAAAAAAAAGAAATAATATATATATATATATATATATATATATATATATATATATATATATATATATATATATATATATATATATATATATATATATATATATATATATATATATATATATATATATATATATATATATATATAAAAAGTAAAACAGTGGCACATTGAAATACCACACCCAGCTTTCCTTATACCCTAAGAATTTAAATTCCTATTCTGCTAAGGTCAAACTACCATTGAGAAAAATTATCATAAAAATATAATTTGGATATTATACGACAATTAATATATATTAAAAAAAAAAAGTAATAACAATTACTATATATTATCCATTTTTCTTGAAAGATTAAATAAATGATCAAGTTCAATATATATATATATATATATATATATATATATATATATATATATATATATATATATATATATATATATATATATATATATATATATATATATATATATATATATATATATATATATGTGTGTGTGTGTGTGTTGTGTGTGTAAAATAGTGTTTGACACATATTTGTACACTTGACTAACCGACTGAACCCGTCCGTTGAATAAATGGAGACAAAAAAAAAAAAAAAAAAAAAAAAAAAAAAATTTTTTTTTTTGAATCTAAAACCAAATTCAAATTCAGAAAACCGTTATCCTAAAACACATCAAACGTTCCCTAATGAAACACAATCTAAAACACACACAAACACACACACGAGGTCGTCTACATTCATTCGTTTCCCCTATAAAGGTCAAGTGACCAGCGCTTCACCCTCCCTCTTAGTATATTAAAAAGCTGGGGGGTGGGGGGGATTGGTAATAAAAGTGACAAGAATGACCTCCTCTCCCCCCCATCCCCCCCAAACCCTCACAATTTCCCTCATTCAAAAGTCGTCGGTACTAATTAGAAGAATTTTTGTTTGTCCCACAGTTTATTATAAGTTATCAATCTCAATATATATATATATATATATATATATATATATATATATATATATATATATATATATATATATATATATATATATATATATATATATATATATATATATATATATATATATGCACTGACCCTCGAATATCCCAGCCTCCAACAAACTACCGGAGCGTTGAAGGGCTTGGAATTCCTCTTGAGAAAGAAAGGTATAGTCGACCCCGTTGATCTCCCCAGGGCGTGGGGCTCGAGTAGTCACAGGGACAGTCCTAAGGTACACGTTGTCACGGATCGTATTCTGAAGGTCATGTTCGGCGCCGCCCTTTGGAAATCGAGTACTCAGGTACTGACGGAGGTCGCGAGTGAGAGAACCTAGAGGAGGAACAAATGTTTCGTCAGAAAGGTTTCATTCTTGAACTTTATAATAATAATAATAATAATAATAATAATAATAATAATAATAATAATAATAATAATAATAATAATAATAATAAAAAATGAAAAGAATTTTACCTTCTTTCCACCCTTGACCTTTTTCTAAAACGTCAAATTTTTACCCTTACAAACTACATAGAGGAATTCAAGTGATATATATATATATATTATATATATATATATATATATATATATATATATATATATATATATATATATATATATATATATATATATATATATATATATATATATATATATATATATATATATATATATATATATATATATATATATATATATATATATATATATATATATATATATATATAATATATATATATTGTACGGTACGCAATACTTTTATGCTTGGTCAGCTTTTTAAAAACTGGTTTATATTTAAAACAGAATCGAGCAACGTGTGATAAATTTTCAGTTAGTTTTTTATTTTTTATTTTTTTTTTTAAAGTAACTTGCATACTTGGGTAAACTTAAAAGGTGCATAGAACCAACAAACTACAGTGACATGTGGAACTAATCTAACTGGGTGCAACAATCTTATTCTACTATACTTACATATCCCTATTATATAATTATTAAAGGACAAAATGAATTAAACTTTTATAAGAAAAGTAAAATATAAAGATAAGAGAGAAAGTTCAGCCAAGAATATTTTATAAATCTAAAGATAAGTTAACGAATTACTGAAACAAATTTACATATGATATTTCCCTGATGAACGATAACCAAAAATAAAGCAATCAATAAAAATAAGTTTGAGACAGTCTTGTAGAACAATTATGACAAATTACTGGAATTTCCTCTTAAAGGTGAGATACTTCAAATAAAGAATAATGAAGTCTTAAGTCTTTGTACCCATCTATCATTCACATGCATAGCACCAATCTTCAATCAGATGTTCAACAACTCGCAGAAGACCTCTACAATGATTCAAATTCACTCCCCATATTTGTAATTCTTTAATTATTTATTTATTAAGCGTTTGAATATTTTAATTAAAGAAACGGGTATACATAACAAAAGATTCCTTTACTGCTGCATATAACTTATTTTGCAATACTATTTCTTCATATCCTCATATTCAAATGAAGAAATATGCCACTGACACTCAACATGGTATGTTTACATATTTTATAAGTCAAGTAATGAATTAATATAAATTTTATTTCCTACTATCATTAATAAAGAAAGATAATCTGTGATAATAACTACTAATGGTTCAAATATATATATGAAAACTGTGTATTGCATTTGCGAATGATTTAAATACAATACTGAAAATTTCATCTGAGACCAAAATTTATATTTAACTAAAAAACACATTATCGGTACATGCATCTTTTTGAGTAGCATACGAAACACAGGTCTTACAGTTTAAATATCTGTAAAACAACAGCTGAAGTATTATTGATGTTGTATTGCTTTTCGGATTTGGCTATTAAAATGTAATTCAAAAAAAAATTTAAAACTTGCATACTTGAAATATATATGAAAACTTATGAAGTCAAAGTCTAATATTAAACTTTCCTTTAAGTTATTAGCAAAGTATAAAAATATATTTTTACTTCCATTGTAGTTATAAGTAAAGGAGTAACAGAATAGGTCAAGACAGTCTTAACAGACTTTTTCAACCTACTTCATACAAGATAAGTTTATACCTATTCCGTATATAGGGACCGACCGGGGCCGGGGTTGCCTAAAATTTGAAAAAGAGGTCAAAAGCACTGAAATTTTAGGTTAAGAAAATTAGATATAATTTTAATTGAGATTAATTAATTATAAGGAAGGAGTAGAATAGCCAACATTCACTTAAATTAATGATTATATGCATTTCTTCAAAAATATTTCAGAAAATTACAGATTTTGTATAATAAGTACAAAAGTTTTTTTTTTTTTTTTTTTTTTTTTTTTTTAATTCTGATTCAAAATAGTGATTCAACAGGTTTACCTAGGTAAGACCCTAAGGTAGAGTTTGAAAATATTTAAAATATAAAATTATTAATGTAACCTGTATTTATACATAGTTATTTTATTGCTGTGTATCAAACTTGTCTCATTTAGCTACATTATTTAAAAATTATTATTTTGCTTTTACTTTCAGTCACTATGGCAAAAAAATCAGCTTCAGCAGTATGGGAGTACTTTACAATGTTTCAGGATAGGCTCGAAATAGCTAAATGTAACATCTGCAGACAGGAAATTAGAAGAGGACTCTGGGTGACCCAAGTAAAATTTTTCAAAAAAATCTTTATGGGGCATCTAAAATCAAAACACAAAGATGAACATTCACTAGCAGAATAGGAGCGGTCAAAAGAAACAGAAAAGAAAAAGAAAATATAGAAAAAACAAGAAAAAAATCTTAATTTTCTTATATTTTGTTTGATTTAATCCACCATTTATAAGTATAATTTGCCATTTTAAAAGAGGGAGCTGACATTTTTGAAGGGACATTTTGTTGATTCTTATTTTTTGAAATAAAATTTTTAACTTTTAACAACAGAAAGATCAACCCTGGTATAAGGTATATAAGTATAATTGGGAATGATACAGATTTTTGCATTCTTGTAAAATTTCTATAGGGGTTATGGTTTGTGAGATAATCCACAAAAACCTCAAACGACCCCAGTTCAAAATTTGTTCAATAACTTTTTTTTTAATTTTTTCAGGAAATTTAGTTGAATAATGTAGGAACATATAATACTAATAATAATAATAATAATAATAATAATAATAATAATAATAATAATAATAATAATAATAATAATAATAAAGGGTTGTTTTTGATTGAAACAATCCTTCATGGTGTTTTCATGTTTTGAAGTTCTTTGAAAAATTTCTATACAAAACTTCAAATGAAAATAATCAAAATTTTGCTCAACACTTTTTTCTCATTTTTTTCAGAAAACTTAGGAGAATGATATAAATACATTTTCATCTAGGGTTGTTTTTGATTAAATCACTCCATCATAGTGTTTTCATGAGTTTTAGGGATTTTTTTTTTTTTTTTTCTTCAAAAAATTTGGAACAAAAATCCATAAAAACCATGATAATACCATGAAGAATTGATTCAATCGAAAACAAACCTTAAATGAAAATGTTTCTATAAGATAGTCCTTTCTTTTCTGAAAGAATGAAAAAAAGTTATTGAGCAAATTTTTAACTGGTGTCATTTGAAAGGTTTTTTTTTTTTTTTTTTTTCAAGAAAAATTTCTCACCCCAACTTCAAATGACACCAGTTCAAAATTTGCTATTATATATATATATATATATATATATATATATATATATATATATATATATATATATATATATATATATATATATATATATATATATATATATATATATATATATATATATATATATATATATATATATATATATATATATATATATATATATATATATATATATATATATATATATATATATATATATATATATATATATATATATATATATATATATATATATATATATATATATATATATATATATATATATTAGGGATGGAGCGATACCAAAATTTTAGCAGAAACCGATACTTCTAAATTTACCCAATACCGATCCCAATTTATTTACTGAACTAATGAAGGTTGAAACAAGATTGAAAACATTTAATGATCATAAAATATAAATTTTCTGTTATCCGTTATATCCAGTTATTTTGTAGTCACATTGCTAAACAAAACTATTGATAGGTGTTATATTGTTGGCGCCACCGACTTGCCCCTAATTCATGGTCTACTCTCTTCCTTAATTTCTGCAACATTCGCAGTCTTCAATCCAATTTCCACTTTGTTGAACACCACCCCTCTTCTTCTAGACCTCACCTCTTATTCTTGATCGAAAGTCATGTGCTTGATCGTTCTGATAGTAAAATATTTTCCATTTCCACTTGACTATTTCCATCCCCAATTTTGAGCCAAAGGAGGAGGTTGTGAATATGTGTGCAAAAATTTTGTTTGCTCTCGTGTTTCTAATTTGGAGCCTACCTTGTGGCACAAACTCTCTTCCCATTCATTTGTTGTTTCTTTCTCTCCTAATTCTATCGTAAATTATTTAATTATCTAAATTCCAAAATTAAGCTCATTCTCTCTTCTTCTTTCTCTGAAATCATCATATTAGGTGATTTCAATGTTCACCACAGCCAATGGCTTTCATCTAGTTCTCATGATACAGCTGGTGAACGTGCCTTCCAATTCTCCATCCAAAACGACCTTGAGCAGTTGATGGTGCAGCTCCCTACTCGTATCTCTGATCGTCTTGGAAATGTACCCAACATTCTAGAACTTTTTTAAACATCTAATACTTCTCCTTACTCTGTCAAATTATTTCCTTTTCTTGGTTCTTCCTATCCTGTATCCTCTTCTATCTTTTCCAGATAGGAAAAAAAATTATGACATTTCGGTGCGCAAACTTGTCGGGACTTTCGGTGGTACATCTTTGATTTTCCGTGGAATGATTATTATTGCTTACGTAGAGAGGTCCTTCGGAGCCTGCAGGG
>SEYY01000964.1:45000-50000 GCA_009176605.1 Armadillidium nasatum
TAATAATGAGGTGGTGACAGTAAGACTGAACAGTGAACACACACCACACACCACCACCACACACACACACAAAAATATTTAAGTTTTAATAAGCTGAGCACAATTCTTCATCAATGCCTGGCGTTAACTGCTCTAATTTTAGAGTGATGCAGACCATTTAAAGTATGCGTCAAGTTCACTTGATATAAATGTTTGCTGTGACCCTCATTTATCAGTTGAAAATGATATCATTCAAAGTTTAAACACATTCACCTTAGTTCTTTCTTTCATTTGTACGGATCGTTCAATAGCTAACACAAACCATTGAAAAATTTCAATCTCTTCGACATACCATTCACAATCTTATTCCACCTTTCATGATTCACACATCTTCCTTAAACTCCTCCTCCTATCTGTAGGTGATTTATAACATTACTTTTAATCACGTACCTGGTTTACGGGTTTTAATCAACTATGAACATTATGAAAACAAGCATACCTTGTTCAAATGGGCCTTCTATGCCTAAATACTAAAAGCTCTCCTCAGTATTGGAAGTGAGGGAATCATCGGAGTTTCATTATTCCTCTCTTTCCAAAATCATCACTAAGATTTTAGTATATCAAGAAAGATCAGTGAAATCTTTCCTGTATTGCAAATCTTTGGTCATTCTTACCCTTCTTTCTTAATATGGGCGTCAGTCCAGCTATTGACAAGAAATGGAATGTGTCATTGCTCGCTAAAAACCTTTCATTCCTGTTTGTTTCCATTTCGTCAGCTGTTGATGAAGCAACAAATTTTCTCCTTTCCTGTCCATGGTGATGCTTTCCAATCAATTGCTTTCTCTCTCAATCTTTCACTATCACTTTTATTATTTCTACAATTTAACGCAATTAAAAGCCTAGTATATCTACTTTCATCTCTTCAACTATTCAAATTTGCTCCATTAATAGATTCCGAAATAACTTTATGATTCTATACAACCTTACGTGGATGGTAGGTCCTCCGCAACCTCGGCAAATTAAACTCTTTGTTGCCTCTTCTTTTAAACTTCTCGTAACACCAACAAGGATGGGGACTGTGTCACGATCCAGATATTTTTTTACTTCTTCACTGTTCCTTCAACTGTAAAATGGTTTTCATCAATGTATGGACTGCTGTTCTCCTACAGTTAGTTCCACCTTCAAGTCAAAGGACAAATTATTTAGTAAACTCTTTATTCCCAAGGCAACGTTAGATCTCGTTCACAATTCTATGCACACTATAAAGTTTCACTCACATTGCACAACCCTTTGCAATGAATTTCCAGCACAAAGGGTGTAACTTCATATGAATTTTCGAGTAGGGATTTGTCTACATCAAACAATCTCATCATCCTGGTTGCGCATTTCTTTTAAGCTACTTTTAAAATATTAAAGTTTTTATTTTTTAGTTACTTTTACTTCCCTTTTTCTAATACTATCGCAAATTTAAGAAGAAGAAAAACATCAATACTTTAATAATGTTTAATAATTAAAAAGATAAATGAGTTATTGACGTAATATATAAAAATAAAATTTTTAAGCAATAAAAATCTTTTTTGATTTTGATTTTCATATTTTCAAATTAATTTGAAATCAAATCACAAATCATTATTATCAAAAAGTAAAAGAAAGTAATACAAATTTTTCTATATTTTAAAACAACTATTAAAGTTCAATATATTAAATTCTATTAAACAAATTTGAAAACATTAGTGTTTTTTAATAATTTCTTAATCTTTAGTAGATAAAAAAAAATGAAATATATACGAAATTAATTTGAATGTCAAAAACGGTACCTAAAAATAATAATAATAATAATAATAATAATAATAATAATAATAATAATAATAATAATAATAATAATAATAATAATAATAATAATAATAATAATAATAATAATAATAAGTAATAAATAATATTTTAGCCAAAAAAATTTCATATAATTTGATTAAATAACTACTGAAACCTATGCAATTATTTATAGTTATATATAGCCACACTCAAGTGAATATTGCAGTAATAAAGCATTCTAATCCAAATACAAATGATTAACTGTCATTAAATAACAAATCTAAACTTAAATATTCTTTTATTAAAATTCCCTCGTCCCCTGCAGGAAGATGATACTAATCACAAATGTACAAAAAACTACACTTCGTCCTCTTCAAATATTTCACTCATTGCTGTAGCACAGTTACCATTGGAAAAGGAATGACAATTTTCAAGAGGAGTTATGGTTCAATGGTTTTCATGTATATAAGTCAAGTGTAATAAGCAAATATCAAAGAGCATATGATAAAACCATATATATGCATACACAGACACACACAAACATATGTAACCGTCCTTAAATTCTTTTTACTACTTGGAAAAAATACAAAAATATTAATTATATAGGGTCTAATTATTTCCTTATCATTTTTTTAAAAAAAAATATTACCTTAACCAAGAGACAATATGCAAATTTTGTTTACTGTGTGTGTGTGTGTATGAATGAACTGGGTGAAATAATATATAATACCAAGTCTATTTTCATATTTCAAATTTGTAAGTATTTAGCCATAAATTATGAATAAAGATATTTGAAAACTTTCGTAAATTGAAAATTAACAACAAAATGCGATACGCTTTCTATTGGAATCAGGCTACATACAAAATAATTTGCCATATATATATATTCTTCTCGAAGATGTACAAACAAAATAATACTTTTAGCATTAATTAATAAATAAATTAGCTAACTGATGTCATCTGTTCATGCATTAATGACTGCTCGAATGATGTGAAACATACAAGCTATGAGATGGAGCAATCATGGAATAATAATATTCTTCTAGAAGGTTTTTTAAAAATCATGTGAACTTGTGTTAAGAAACACAGAAGGTATTTTCATCATGGTTGGTTCATCAGGCTGGAGGCTGTTGTGGACACTCCAATCGTGCTCATTGATCTTGTTGAACCAACCTGTTAGTCAATGTCACTTATGATTAGGTGTATTATCCTGTTGAAATAATTATAAGATTTATCCCAGTAAATTAATTGGAAAGTGGACAGCTCTAGTATCTCTCTTAACGTAACCACCAAACCAAAGAAATGACTATTAATGCTCACAACTCTTCCATACTACCCAAAACCATGACACTACCCATTTAATGTTTAGAAGAAATTGTAATACAATGCGGGAGACGATTACTCTCTCTCTTACCAAACGAGCTGTGGACAGATTTACCTCATCTATAGTACTAAAATTCTTTCTTTAAAACAGCTCTCTCTCTCTCTCTCTCTCTCTCTCTCTCTCTCTCTCTCTCTCTCTCTCTCTCTCTCTCTCTCTCTCTCTCTCTCTCTCTCTCTCTCTCTCTCTCTCTCTCTCTCTCTCTCTCTCTCTCTCTCTCTCTCTCTCTCTCTCTCTCTCTCTCTCTCTCTCTCTCTCTCTCTCTCTCTCTCTCTCTCTCTCTCTCTCTCTCTCTCTCTCTCTCTCTCTCTCTCTCTCTCTCTCTCTCTCTCTCTCTCTCTCTCTCTCTCTCTCGGACGATTTTGATACCATCTACTGTCGAATCTGTCTGCGATAAAGATTGCTTCTTCATTAAATCATGCATGTACGTACATGTACAATAATACATCATGCATATTTTACTACTTTCTCTGTTGAGGACAATGTCAAACCTCGGAATTGTAACACAAAAAACACAGATGTCACGTCTTTCTTAATACTACAGAATTAACACAATAAAAATAACTCGCTCATTAATATATACTATAACATTCCTCATAACATTTAAAAACCATTATATATATATATATATATATATATATATATATATATATATATATATATATATATATATATATATATATATATATATATATATATATATATATATATATTATATATATATAATTCAAGTCTGCTGAACGAGGATTCGAAACAGAGACCTCTAAGATGGTAAGCCAAGAACCTACCAACAGAGTCACGACAGTTCAAAAAGAGATGACAATGAGAATGCCCATGAAATACGACTCAACGCAGACCGACTCAAAGGACCCCTCCCCCTCGACTGCACACAGACTCAAGAGGTAACAGGTCAGCTTCGAGTTTGGTCTGCGTGAGTCGTATTTCATGAACCTTCTCATTGTGATTTCCTTTTGAACTGTCATGGCTCAGTTGGTAGCGCTTTGACTTACCATCTTAGAGGTCTCGGTTTCGAATCTTCGTTTAACAGACTTGAATTTTACATAAAATCTATCGCGTATATATATATATATATATATATATATATATATATATATATATATATATATATATATATATATATATATATATATATATATATATATATATATATATATATATATATATATATATATATATATATATATATATATTATACTAGTGTGCTGCGTGAATTACCTGAGAATGAGGAAGATCTCTTTGAAGATAAGTGCTCGTCCTGATTATACAGGAGTAAGATGCACCCATTGGGGTGGTATCTTTGAAAGCTCTTTGGGTTCTTCACCCTACGCCCAAACGCCCAATCTGACAAACTATGCCTCCTTCTTACACCCAACGCCCCTTCCAATCGAATACTTGTCAACACCCCTTCATCCTTGGATTTCATTGCCAATCTGCCGAAAATCGACAGTTCTGCCGATTCTCTGAAGATCGAAAGCCGATGCGACGTCTTATTCCGACGATGAACTAAAGGAAAGTTTCCTTTTGGCTTTCAAAATACTTGCAATAGCATCGTCACCCCTTTCCACCTTATCCATCCTAACAACATTTCACTAAACAAATTAACACCTCTGTAAATCTACACTAAAACACAAAGATAACTTTCCTCATTAGATCACATAATACATCTCACACTTCTGAAGAAGAAGAAGAAGAAGAACACGGGCAACGAACGAAACAGACACTGCGAAGTCTTTTTCTCTCTCAATCTTATACACGGAGGAGGGGAACGTGACTCAGGGTCTTTCAAAGGGCTTCTGTGCCATTTGTC
>SEYY01000964.1:52500-57500 GCA_009176605.1 Armadillidium nasatum
TCTATGATTTAACTGTAGGGTCATATCATTCCCTGTTCCAAAACATACTCCGAAGAATTTAAAATGGTCTACTTGTTTCAATACACCATCTCCCAACACAATATCCATCTCCTCCTGTTCTCTACCCACCAACCACCAAGAGAACTTCCGTCTTCTCCCTACTCACCTTCATTCCCCTAGTCGTCAGTACTTCATCCCACGCAGCAATGAAATTCTGCAATGCTCTCTCCGTTTCAGTGACCAATACAAGGTCATTGGCATAGCCAAGGATTACACCACCCGTTCCACACCCGTACCAATCATCTACAATAAATCCATCAAGATTATCAAAAAATAATTTGTAATAATATATATATAATATATATATATATATATATATATATATATATATATATATATTATATATATATATATATATATATATATATATATATATATATATATATAAAGAAAGTATACTGCCCTGCTTCAAAACCAGTCATCGCTCTTCAACTGTGTCTTTACATTGCACACACTGCTAGTAGTATAAGTGAATTTTATAGTTCTGATCAGCTTGCTTGTTTCCTCAAATTCTTCTCTCCTCAAGATACTCCACAAAATTCTTCTTGGTACACGGTTAAATGCTCTTTCCAAGTCAACGAAAGCCAGAGAAGCATTTTATTAAATTCTCAGTTCTTCTCACAGGTCATTTTTAATGTAAAAACAAGGTCGATAGTCGATCTGAATCCATACTGACACTCATCCAGCCAATTTTATTTTATTGAAAATGAGGAAGAGCTCTTTGAATAATAATAATAATAATAATAATAATAATAATAATAATAATAATAATAATAATTCCTTAACCCTGTTGTAGCAATTGATGCTTCTCAGACAGAATTTAAAAAAATATTATATATATATATATATATATATATATATATATATATATATATATATATATATATATATATATATATATATATATATATATATATATATATATATATATATAAACGAATTCGAGTGGACTGTCATGAATTTTGTAGAAAAACCTTGAAACAAACTTTAATTAATGAAAATCTAATAAGAAAAAGAAATTGAAAAAAGTTATGAAGTCTCCAAACTTCATATTATTTTAACATTTGCCTATTTAAATGAAAAAAAATTATGAAGTCTCCTAATTTTATATTTTTTAACATTTGCCTATTTAATTCCTTACCAATAAAACCGACCCCAAGTCAATTTTAACGAAATTTAGTTATTTGAAAAAAAACAAAAACAAAAAAAAACTAAAAAAAAGTTATGGTCTCCTAAAAAAAAAAAAAAAAAAAAAATTTAATAAAAAAAAAAATTTAAAATATACCTTTCTGCCACACTATATTTTTATTATTTTTATAGGCTTTTGATGTTGAAGTGAAACACACTCATGGGAAGTAATATTATGAACTCTCGGAGCTCACTTGCGCTTCTACCATTTCTAGAGTCTAGACTTCTTTCTACGCTTTTCATATATAATATATATATATATATATATATATATATATATATATATATATATATATATATATATATATATATATATATATATAATATATATATATATATATATATATATATATATTATATATAATATATATATATATATATTATATATATATATATATATATATATATATATATATATATATATATATATAATATATATATATACCGGTATATTAGTGTGTGTGTGTGTGTAGTTTGGGCATTTCCGGTTGCTCCTCATAAGAGAAGAAACAAGGAGATATCTCGTTTAAAGTGTCAACAACAAAAACAACAACAAAAAAACAAAAATACTTTCTAATGTTTTTGTTGTGAGGAGGAAAGTAACAAGTAGTCTCCTCGAAATTAATTAATTCAATCCTATATATTATATATATATATATATATATATATATATATATATATATATATATATATATATATATATATATATATATATATATATATATATATATATATATATATATATATATATATATATATATATATATATAGACGGAGGCAAAGTATTATTTTTATTTAACGAATTTATCATAATACACATTAGAAAGATATGAAAGAAGTGTGGGTATATGTGGGTATATTTGGGAAAGCGATATGAAAGAAGTATGGGTATATGTGGGTATAGCGATTTCAAAGAAGTGTGGGTATATTTGGAAAAGCAATATGAAAGAAGTGTGGGTATATTTGGGAAAGCGATATGAAAGAAGTGTGTGTACTGGGAAAGCGATATGAAAGAAATGTGGGTATATGTGGGTATATTTGGGAAAACGAAATGAAAGAAGTGTGGGTATTACATTGGTAAAAAAAAAATAAAATACTGCAGGAATGCTCAAAATTATACACCAAGTATTCTGTGTATAAAATCATGGCTACAAGTGTACATACACTTCGTTTATACCTACCTACCTACTAGTGTATATCTCGTGTATACCCACCCACAATTGAATTAATTAAAGGTCTATTCCTAAATAACGTAACACTGTATTGGAGAATGGGAGAGGGTCTTTCATTAGAGTTTTGAAGAATTAATACTTTATTGGAAAGGAGGGGGGGGGGGGGTCTCATTTCAGGCACTACTCAACTATAGAAGATTTTTTGGTCACGTGTCTCTTTGGAATTTCGACATGCTCTCTCTCTCTCTCTCTCTCTCTCTCTCTCTCTCTCTCTCTCTCTCTCTCTCTCTCTCTCTCTCTCTCTCTCTCTCTCTCTCTCTCTCTCTCTCTCTCTCTCTCTCTCTCTCTCTCTCTCTCTCTCTCTCTCTCTCTCTCTCTCTCTCTCTCTCTCTCTCTCTCTCTCTCTCTCTCTCTCTCTCTCTCTCTCTTCTCTCTCTCTCTCTCTCTCTATATATATATATATATATATATATATATATATATATATATATATATATATATATATATATATATATATATATATATATATATATATATATATATATATAAAAATATAAAAAAAAAAAAAAAAAAATTTTGAAAAAAAAAATTAAAATAAAAAAAAAAAAAAGTATTTCCTCTGTGAAGTGCGAGTTTGTCAGATGAAAATAAGCCCAGCTCAAGGTCGACCTTGATATCCCCACAAAGCTCCCTCCCCCCCCCCCTCTGATGCAGAATTTTTAATTCCAAAATTTTGAAATTAAAAACAACAACAAAATCTTTCTATTTTTAAAATATTTTACAATAAATAAAAATAGAGTTATATTTGTGACGTCATATGATAAAACGAAAAAAAAATTATTTGTTTTTATTGTGTAGAATAAAAATGCTCGTAGCAAAAGTATCAAATTTGAACACTTAATTTTTCAGCTCTTCCACTCCCTTTTAATAGTGATAAAAAGAGTTACAACAATAAAAATCTATCAATTACATCAAAGTCAACAAAAGAGGAATCAATTGATGGATAAAAATCGCTTACGAAGCATAACAATACCTATAAATAATTAACAAAAAAACTCATAAAAAATACCATGATATTTAAGTGGTTGTATAAAAATGCTATGAAAAACAACTTCTACAACGACCCATTCAAGGCCTAAATGGAGCAATATCAACCTACTACTAAAAACAATTATCCATTTTGAGAAATAATTTTATCCTACTTAATAAAGTATCAAAGACCTTTCTTTGAGAGGACACTTTATACTTGACCAAAAAACAATCAGGCATTACCAGTAGAGCAGATGTAAGATTGAGCATAGCGGTTAACTCTGGGGTCGGAGAGTTGGACAGAGAAAGGATGAGACTGTGTAGAAAGACGAGTCGCACGAGCCCTTCTCAATGCAGGAGGTATGCGACGAGAGATTTCTACACCTCTTATAAAACAGAATAAAATAGGTATTGGGTGGCAGTGGGGCATTTCTACCCAAGATTAAAGATTGATGGTTATAAAAGGTCATATTTTTTAACATTATCAGATCTCCTTCAACAGCTCTGTTAGATACGTACAAAATAAAAATAGAAAAAAAGAACAAAAAAAAAAAAATAAATAAATAAAAATGAACAAAACTACTAATAATAAATTAAAAATATATTTATTAATTTTCATTATCATTATATTATTTATATAACTCAATCTAATGCCCTAAATCATCTTTCCTTCTGTTTTACATACATACACTAATAATAATAATAATAATAATAATAATATTTTTTCTGCAATTTCATTAAAAATTACAGTATTTTTACAAAAAAATTTCTGCAAATTAATTATAATATATTATATATATATATATATATATATATATATATATATATATATATATATATATATATATATATATATATATATATATATATATATATATATATATATATATATATATATATATATATTAAATAATAAAATAAAAAACATCCCTAAACAAATTCATATGACAGCAATAAAACCGATAATAGTAATAACAAGAATAACAATAATAACGAAATAATAATAAATAATAGTAATAATAATAATAATAATAATAATAATAATAAGTAATAATAATAATAATAATAATAATATATAACTAATAACTTAAACCTGCAAATTTTTAAACAAACAGTTAAAATATTTGAAACTTGTCACATATTTTACATATTATCGCTATAATATATATATATATATATATATATATATATATATATATATATATATATATATATATATATATATATATATATATATATATATATATAGAGAGATGGAGAGAGAGAGAGAGAGAGAGAGAGAGAGAGAGAGAGAGAGAGAGAGAGAGAGAGAGAGAGAGAGAGAGAGAGAGAGAGAGAGATTCAAAACGATCTGAATAAGCAGGACTCTCATAGATATGTGTCACCAACTCATACAGTAGTTGACGATACCCCCTAAAAAAAAAAAAAAAAAAAAAAAAAACAAACAAACGAGTTTTGTAGAAAAAATCCCGCAAAACAAATCCTCTCTTTGAAACACTGCAATCTTTCCAAGAGAGATCACGAGATAAAAAGGTATATAAATATAATCAA
>SEYY01000964.1:62500-67500 GCA_009176605.1 Armadillidium nasatum
TAAGCAAAATAATCTTACGAATATAATTTAATACGAAAAATTATCAAGAATTTAAAAATTGAGTAAAGAAATATATGTCGCAGAAGACGTACTATTTTGAAAATTAATTCGCATTAGAACCAAAAAATAGGCCTACTGAACTTGGAATCCTGATTATTATTATTATTATTATTATTATTATTATTATTATTATTAAAGAAATTTTCAACGGGATCAGAACACCTATCAACTGTTTATGTCTTCCTCTGCACAACTGCCGATTGTATACCTACAGTTGACGCCAACTCCCATAATATTATTATATATATATATATATATATATATATATATATATATATATATATATATATATATATATATATATATATATATATATATATATTATATATATATATATATATATATATATATATAATTTCCGTTATTCTCATCAGCATCGTTCTGTTTAACTGCAACACACGTGAGTCCCCAAATACACACACACACACACACACACACACACACACACACATACGCGCACACATATTTGCAGACATGCAAGACATTCGAAAGCAATTTCCTCCTCCCTTGCTTGTATCCACTAATGAATCTTTCAAACTGTATATATATATATATATATATATATATATATATATATATATATATATATATATATATATATATATATATATATATATATATATATATATATATATATATATATATATATATATATATATATATATATATATATATATATATATATATATATATATATATATATATATATATATATATATATATATATATATATATATATATACTTACCACATTAGAGTTAATAACAGTATTTCGGTAATGAAATAAACTTAGTATTTATTAAAAAAGACTATTAATCACAAAGATGTCACTTCACAAAATGATATTTCGATCATCAAATTATTATTATTATTATTACTTAAAAATTTCTTTCACTATATTCGTATCACAATAAAGTGGACCACATTTGGCAAGCAAAAGTAACTACTGAACCACCCAACCAAATACCTACAAACTAAACTACAACAAAAACGTCATCAAAAGAAAAAAAAAAAAGCACCGCCGAAACAAAAACCACGTGACGAGAACGTAAAGGCCACTCCCACTAACGACTGACTCGGACTCCTCTCGGGACTCGGAGTCGGAGGAGCTCGGCTTCGTTACAGACTACAGAGTTCTTGATGAGTCGGGACTGTTGGAGAAAATAGGCAGGAGATAATTGTTACGCGACTCGATGTTTATTGATCGATATTATGAAAAAAACTTTCGAATACCAAATATATTTGATCATTTTCACTGTATAAACAAAAATATTAACATATAATTTTAGATTCTCTCACCTCAATACGTAAAAATTTATATTTGTAAACTTTATTCCATATTTAACAGAAGAAACATTCTCTGCAAAAGAAACTTCAAATGTTTATTAAGTAACTCATAGTATGTGGGAAAAATTAAAAAAAAATACAAATTAAAAAATATAAATTATAGTCATAAGACCGGCAAATCTCTCTTTTTCCCCCGTGTATGGGAAAACATATCGAGTACAACTTAATCGGCATCGTTCCTCCCTAACATTAATACTCCTACTGACGAAACTTCGTTATACAACTGCAAAGAAGAATTTGTAAATATGAAAAGTACACAATATTTTAAAAAATCATTACTAAAAGGTAAATAATACGCTCGAACAAATATATAATAAGGTGGAGACACAAAAAGGCAATGGCAACGACTGGCGGCCTAACTCTTTACGAGAAACAACTTTCAACATTGATACATTATTGAAAATTAGAAACTCGCCTCTCTCTCTCTCTCTCTCTCTCTCTCTCTCTCTCTCTCTCTCTCTCTCTCTCTCTCTCTCTCTCTCTCTCTCTCTCTCTCTCTCTCTCTCTCTCTCTCTCCTCTCTCTCTCTCTCTCTCTCTCTCTCTCTCTCTCTCTCTCTCTCTCTCTCTCTCTCTCTCTCTTCTCTCTCTCTCTCTCTCTCTCTCTCTCTCTCTCTCTCTCTCTCTCTCTCTCTCTCTCTCTCTCTCTCTCTCTCTCTCTCTCTCTCTCTCTCTCTCTCTCTCTCTCTCTCTCTCTCTCTCTCTCTCTCTCTCTCTCTCTCTCTCTCTCTCTCTCTCTCTCTCTCTCTCTCTCTCTCTCTCTCTCTCTCTCTCTCTCTCTCTCTCTCTCTCTCTCTCTCTCTCTCTCTCTCTCTCTCTCTCTCTCTCTCTCTCTCTCTCTCTGTTTGCGAAACGTCGCACACACACAAACTCGCATACAATATCACACGCGTGCATGTAAGCATTCCTGTCATCGGTTTGAGGAAAGAAATTGACAAGACGAGAGCAGGAAATAAATGGAGAGAGAGTGACTGTGGAGAATCCAATTAACATTGAGCTTCAAAGCACCATAAATTATGTAAATATAACACACACAATAAAATTCCACATTTTCGTAACTGTAAATGAAAACTTCTTAACACATCTTTAAATCACACTTTTGCTATATATATATATATATATATATATATATATATATATATATATATATATATATATATATATATATATATATTATATATATTATTTTTTTTTTTTTTTTTTTTTTTTTTTTTTTTTTTTTTTTTTTTTTTTTTTTTTTTTTTTTTTTTTTTTTCGATTATAAAATACATTTCATCACCACTCACGGGTAGGGGGTGCTACAAGGGGGCATGTTTTACCCAGTAGAGAAATGTTCCATATGTTCTTCTAACTTGCTCTTTTACTTCATTAATATTTATAGAAAAAAAAAAATTTACGAACTAAATATTAATAAATTTGTATTACTAGATATAGCGAAAAATCGATAAATTATTATCAACAAAACCTATTCTCGATTTGACAACCTAAAAATCTTGCTATTATATATTTATAACCTTTCAACAATATGGAGTGGAAATAATAGATAAATAGAAGGGAATGTTACCCAGAAATATATATATATATATATATATATATATATATATATATATATATATATATATATATATATATATATATATATATATATATATATATATATATATATATATATATATATATACTCGCCTACCAATTTTCTATCCAGAACAACCTTGAGCAGTTGGTGCAACTCCCTACTTTTCCTTATCTTTTCTCCGTAGAAAATGCAATAATCTTTCTGGTTTCTCTTTTTCACGTTCTTTCTGATATTTTGCAAAAAATGTCAACTCTAACTTTGCTTCTTCCTCTTTCCCTCCTCTAGTATCTTCCCACGGTTCAACTGCCGTTTTGCCTTCCTCTAAAGCTGAACTCTTCGCTCAATCTTATCTCTGATCGTCAGTTTGGCTTTTGTAAGAAATGCTCTACTTGTGATCTTTATAGGTGTGTTAATCACCCCTGTATAGAGTACGCCTCACATATCTGGGGTGGTTTCACTTATCTATAACCTTTCTGATATTAAGTTAAGTGGTTGCTTAAACTGATTGATGAAATTAAATATTAATATCTATTTAGGTTTATTTATATAGATCAGGTAATATTTCTGTACAGTGGTTTTCAATGAAAATCAAGATTTTCGCTTCATATTTTCAGTAAGAAACACCCTAAGTTTTAAGACTATTCATGCAGTGAATATATTAAGTGGGCAATAATGCGCTCAAAGAGAAAGGAACAAGTCGTGACACATTGTGACTTGAGCAGTAGTTGTAATTTGTAGCTTGTAACGAACGGTTGAGTTAAAGCCTCATAAAGGATAGTAGAACAGAGCAATGTTTGAGAGTGAGGATTTGTTAAGCTGAGAAAAGTGCCACAGAAACATTAGAAACGATAAAAACAGCTTTTTGGGACCGTGTACTAGCCCGTTCCAATGTTTTCAGATGGAATGGACGTTTCCGTGATGAACGAGATGTTGAAGACGACCCTTTTTGTGGGTGGTCTACCGAGTGTCACAGTAACGAAAATCTCGAGAAGGTTCGTTAGTTGTAGGGCGAAAGCAGTCTAGCAGAGGATGTAAATATTAGCAAGCAAACAGTGAGAAATATTAAAGGGCAAGAAACTCGTAAATGGAAGCTGTGTTTGTGCTTTGTTCCAAACTCTGATTCCAGAAAAGAAAGAGCAAAGATTTGCAGTTTGAATTGACACAGCAGACCGTTATCTTGACTTCTAACGATGAAAGCCGGTGTTTTGTCCACGACCTCAACATTTAAGGTCAATTCGCATCATGTATTGGAGAAACTTTGCCAAGGTCAACTAAAGTGTAATTTCAGAAGTCTGAAGACAGCCCTAGTAGTTGTCTTTTACTGACAGGGTGTAATACACAAACAATTTCTTCCATAGAGTGAAATTGCTAATGCAATATACTATAAAGGTGTAATGGAGAGGCTCCTACAAAGAATTCGACATGTAAATCTGGTGACTCGTTTCTACTGTATAACAACGTCCTTTTTCCCCAACGCGGCGATAGCGAAGGCATTTCTGGCCAAGAAAAAATGGGATGTGTTTGGCCACCTCCATATTCCCCCGACTTAGGCCGTGCTAATTATGTTTTGCTCCCAAACACACTTGAAGGGGCGTGTGCTTGACTCCATTTCGGACATTCACAAAGCCGTAACGAATGCGTTGGCAAAGACCACTGCAAAGGAAAACTTCTACAGAGGCATTTAGACGTTCTATGACGGTGCAAACTGATGTGTACAGTTAGAAGGGATGTATGTCAAATAATAAACAATATAATTATTTCCTTTAATGTACTTTTTTAAACTTCAGTTCTGAAACTAAGTAGTCTCTCTCTCTCTCTCTCTCTCTCTCTCTCTCTCTATATATATATATATATATATATATATATATATATATATATATATATAATATATATATATATATATATATATATATATATATATATATATATATATATATATTATATATATATATCCAATTGAATCTTAAGAGGACAATTTTTTTTAATGTTTATCTATTACTCTCTTTGAACCATTGTGTCT
>SEYY01000964.1:72500-73764 GCA_009176605.1 Armadillidium nasatum
ACTCTCAAAAACTTTATATTTTCACACTTCAACTATTTTCTTATGGTTCTTTATACACTATCATGCTTAAGATACCAATATATTAACAATACATGCATTCATAATAGGGTCTCGGGCAACATCCTTACTAACAGGACTATAGTGTTCCTGCATTTTATTATTAGCATTATTTTTCACCCATGTGAACATATATTAGACAGATTCAAACATAAGAATACCCAAATCTACCAATATCGAGGGTAGGAAAACTACTAACTTATTCATTCACCTTCGAATATCCCCAATTTTCAATATAACTAACTCGTAAAAACTTTATATTTTCACACATACTCTTTTTTCTTATGATTCTTCATAATTAACACGCTTTTGATGCCAATATATCAACAATACAAGCATTCATACTAGGTTTCAGCCAGTACCCAGCATATGAATATCCAAATCTATCAATATCAAGGGTAAGAAAACTAATAACTTATTCATTTACCTTCGAATGTCCCCAGTATTCAATATAACTAACTCATAAAACTTTATATTTTTCACATTTCAGCTATTTTCTTATGGTTTTATACACTATCTTGCCTAAGGTAACAATATATCAACAACACAAACATTCATACTAAGGACTCGGACAACATCAAACATAGGAATTCTCAAATTTAGCAATTCTAGTCAACATACATGCAGCATCATCAATAACGAAGCTATGCAGACTAATAACTTTTTAATTTACTTTTGAATGGCACCAGCATTCAACACTATATAGTATAAACTTATATTTGCCACACTACATCTATTTTCTTAACGTTTGACTCTTTTACAAACTATCTTATACTATTTAGAACTTCGAAATATTTATTTTATTAACATTTTTCTTTAAAATATTTAATTTAACTACCTTTATTTCATCAAACATCTGATATGACATGTTACATACACACACACACATACTAACGTAAAGTATCTTCAGAGAGCACAAGCAATTAACGAAAACATAAATGCCCATACACATTTTTATGCTTTCTAAATTATTCATAGGGTTATTTCCTATGCAGATAATGACATCCTTATATTTTGGTTTTTTACACTTAACAAAAATTTTCATATTAACGGAATCTATAACTATAACTTTCAGAATTCTACTTAAACTTATTTATTTACTAACGATATTTTACCCCATATTTAGCTTTCAGCATACCTTTTATGATACAGTAAGGTCCTTACTAATATATTTAAAAATACGAAAACACACTTTTCGACTGACACA
>SEYY01000964.1:73864-81364 GCA_009176605.1 Armadillidium nasatum
TTATTTATTATTTATTTATTTATTTATTTTTTTTTTTTTTTTTTTTTTTTTTTTTTTTTTTTTTTTTTTTTTAGGGGGGGTTGGGGGTCCCCCGGGGGCCTCCCCCCTTCCTGGGACCTTATTACACCACGGATACCCTGGGGCTAACGCCCCAGGGTCATGGGTACCTATTGGGGCTACGCCCCAGGAGGCAGGGGACACCGTTCTGGGGCCTTATCCATGTTCGGACTTTCGACGCCCTACTACTCCCACCAATACAGTACTCCTCTTTCAGTGAATTTTGTTATACGCGAAAGGGCTTTTCAATTCTATGAAACCACAATCTCTTCGTCCCTGAAGGTGGTTTGGGGTTGAAGCCTTGCTTCAAAAGGAGATAAAAATATTTTTTTGTGGAGGTCTTAAGAGAATTGCTAACATCAAAATCTGATTTAAGGTTTGCCCGTTGGGACTTTGAAAATTTGGTACTTACGTCCATAGTGGCATAATTGCCTTCAACCAATTAATATCAAACCAAGCCTTTTTTATAAAAAAAAATAAATATATTGGATCACTTTTATTTTACGTCCCAATCAAATTATAAAGCCTAAAATGTCATTAAAACATTAATAAAAATCTTCTAACAATTTCCAACGCCATTGGACACCTCCCCCCCCCCAACTTTATACAGCAAAATCTACTATATAACAAAGATAAGCATTCACGCTATACATGCACACAGGGAGCTATGGGTTATTAGTGTCTTAAAACAGGAGACACACATACACACATAAAAACAAGGAACTCTTTCTAATCGAACCCACTCACCCCCAACACCCCCCCCCATCCCTCTTTTTTTTCAGAACTCCAACACGAAGTCTCCTTTCATACTTGACTATTTTAAATGTAAGATATTTTTTTCATTTTTTTTTTTTTTTTGGTACATTTGCTTATTTTAATCATTAATTATTATTATTATTATTATTATTATTATTATTATTATTATTATTATTAAGGTATTATAAAAACAGTAAAGAAAATTTTACTTTTTATTAAAATGTAAATATTAGATTAAGAATTATTTCTCTATATATATATATATATATATATATATATATATATATATATATATATATATATATATATATATATATATATATATATATATATATATATATATATATATATATATATATATATATATATATATATATATAGTACCACTGTAAACATGAATGACATATATGGGTAGATCAGAAGGGTAGAAATTGAACCTATCTATCTATCTACCCAGGTATCTATCTATTTATCAGACATTCTCTTTTCTTTCCCTCCCCCCCCCCCCTGAACCGATACTCCCTTTTTTTCCCCTCCGGACTTATACTCTCTTTTTTTTTCTCCCTCGAACTGATACTCTCTCTTATTTTTTTCCCAGCCGAACCGACAAGAGAAGAGAAGAGAAGAGAAGAGATGTGAATTGCAATAAGCGAACGATAAGACAATGACGTCACAAGCCTATCTTGAATGAAACTCGTATACAAATTCCAACACACACACACACACACACACACACACACACACACACACAGAAGAAATTTATTTCATCTCATTCATTATTTAAATCATAAAACACAAAAATCGAGTTTCGATTTCCATTTTTCCATAAATGATTTTATTTAAAAAAAATAAAAAAAATAAAAAAAAATAAAAAAATTAGAATAAAATCTTACCTTCGAATTGGGCATCAGTGCGAGAACATTTTTCTGTACCCACAACTGTTACTACCACTACTACTACTACTACAGTGGGCATTATATTAGGCCTTAGGTTGACTTTCTAATACTATTACTAGTTTACTACACCGATTATTTCCCCCCGGCCAATACGACGGGGGAATAAGAAAGGAAAAGTGGGGGAGGGGAGAAAAGAGAGATTTTTATATTTGGGGGTTAGGGGTGATGGGTGAAAAGTAATGAATTGGGGGGTTGGAAAAAAGAAATAAAACAAATTCTTTTTGACATTCTAAATACAAAGAAAAATTAAGGTCAATTTTTCCAGTACCCATCACACACACACACATATACACACACACTTATATATATATATATATATATATATATATATATATATATATATATATATATATATATATATATATATATATATATATATATATATATATATATATATATATATATATATATATATATATATATACTCATTTAGTTGTTGCAAGCTTGCAAACAGTACACTGAAACTAACACAAGGAAAAAGTCATTCGTAGGGCGTGGGAATAGGCGTGAGAATGGGCGTGGGCAATTTAGTTTCGAAAAAAAAAAACCTATTTCAAGAGACACCTTCCAAGAATCAAGTTTTCCTCAATTATTTTCAAAGCAGAAGAAGAAGAAGTAGTTTATTTCCTTCGTCCACTTCTACAGAAGGGAATATTCATATATATATATATATATATATATATATATATATATATATATATATATATATATATATATATATATATATATATATATATATATATATATATATATATATATATATATATATATATAATAATATATATAAATATATATATGAATTAGTATTAAGGTGAAAATTATCCAAAAATAAGTAATAAGCAGAAATTAAAAGAGTTTCTTTACTAGGAAAGAAAAATAAAATTAATAATAATAATAATAACAATAATAATAATAATAATAATAATAATAATAATAATAATAATAATAATAATAATAATAATAATAATAATAAACATTAAAAATAGTGTCCATAAGAAATGAAAAAGTCATCTGTTCCTCTTACAGAAGAGAAATAACGTAACAAAAGATCCCACATTCCTCCCCCAGCAGGAAACTCGAGTCCTCAATCCTTCCTTATACCTTCTCTCACTCTAATACTCCAACAAATCCAACAAATAAACTCAATATTTCAATTTCAATTTCAATTCAATCAAATAAAAGAAAATGAAACAAAAGCACAAATTACATTAAAATCTTTTTCAAAACAAAAATTCTGCTTACTCATCATTTGCCCCAACATTCCAATTCAATTGTATCAATGCTCGTGCAAGCATGCGCATTAAATATATATATATATATATATATATATATATATATATATATATATATATATATATATATATATATATATATATATATATATATATATATATATATATATATATATAAGGTGAGGCAAGGTAATTATATCCTGTATCTAATGAAATTAGGGAGCGTGGGAAAAAATAAAAGAAACGGTTAACAGAGAGAGAGAGAGAGAGAGAGAGAGAGAGAGAGAGAGAGAGAGAGAGAGAGAGAGAGAGAGAGAGAGAGAGAAGAGAGAAGAGAAGAGAAAGGGAGAGAGGGACAGACAGAGAGAGACAGAGAAACAGAGAAAAGAGAGAAAGGAGAGAGAGAGAGAGAGGAAAGAGGGAGAGAGAAAGAGGGACAGACAGACAGAGAGAGAGACAGGAAAGAGGGAGAGAGAGAAAGAGAGAGGGACAGACAGACATACAGACAGAGACAGGAAAGAGGGAGAGAGAGAAAGAGAGACAGACAGAGAGAGACAGAGAAACAGAGAAAAGAGAGAAAGGAGAGAGAGAGGAAAGAGGGAGAGAAAGAAGGACAGACCGACAGACAGACAGAGAAAGAGAAAAGAGAGAAAGAGAGAGTACACAAACGAATGTATTCTGGGGTGGACAAATAAATAGGATTAATTAATTAGAAATGCAGGAAAGATGCGCAGGTGCAAGCGTAATTGTGGCGTATCAAAAGGCTTTCACGGACCACGGATAAGAGCACAAGGGCAAACACGAAATCATACACCCTTTCTTTTACAACAACGGATTCTATTACATATTTCATTACACATACACCCATTATATATATATATATATATATATATATATATATATATATATATATATATATATATATATATATATATATATATATATATATATATATATATATATATATATATATATATATATATATATATATATATGTGTGTGTGTGTGTGTGTGTGTGTTGATGGTGTACAAGAATTTCGTGGAAGAATGGTTCTTCGAAGACTACACCGATAAACATTAACTCACTCTCTCTCTCTCTCTCTCTCTCTCTCTCTCTCTCTATATATATATATATATATATATATATATATATATATATATATATATATATATATATATATATATTATATATATATATATATATATAATATATATATATATATATATATATATATTGGAATAGGTTAGAAAGAGAGAGAGAGAGAGAGAGAGAGAGAGAGAGAGAGAGAGAGAGAGAGAGAGAGAGAGAGAGAGAGAGAGAGAGAGAGAGAGAGAGATAGAGATCTTCCTGTAAGACTTTCAGTTTTAGAAGGATTATGAAGAGGAAGAAGAAGATTGAAGTGAAGACTTCTTCATCTCTCTCATCTCTCGATTTAAAATATTAAATTTTGAGCATAGAAGAGTCTTGGACTTGGAAAGGTTGATAGATAACATTGCTTCCAAAAACTGTTGGCACTAAAGCCAAAGTGAGAGAGAGCGAAAACTAATAAAATCGCCTTGGTAAAATATCAAAAGGAAATATCTAAAGCAACATTAATTCATTTCAGGAAATAAATTCTTTTAGTTCAAACATTAAAAAAAAAAAAAAAAAAAAAAAAAAAAAAAAAAAAAAAAAAAAAAAAACAATTGGCAAAATGCTAAAAATGTCACTACTCGACAAATTTTTATTTCAGAGTTTTAAATCGACTTTAAAAGCAAATTTTTTATGAGATTGAAATTAGGAAAACAAGTAATAAAAACTCTATTCAAAAGGTATTAACCTCTCTCTCTCTCCCACTCCCTCCATCCCTCTCTCTCTCTCTCTCTCTCTCCCACTCCCTCCGTCCTTTTCTCTCTCTCTCTCTCCCACTCCCTCCGTCCTTCTCTCTCTCTCTCTCTCTCTTTCTCTCTCTCTCTCTCCCACTCCCTCTGTCCTTCTCTCTCTCTCTCCCACTCCCTCTGTCCTTCTCTCTCTCTCTCTCTCTCCCACTCCCTCCGTCCTTCTCTCTCTCTCCCGCTCCCTCCTTCTCTCTCTCTCTCTCTCTCTCTCTCTCTCTCTCTCTCTCTCCACCTCTCCCTCCCTCTCTCTCTCATTCATTCATTCACACTCCAACATACACCATTTATCTCTTGGTAAATACTGTTATTTACAACATAAGATTTATTTTCAAATAATATAAGTTAAAGTTTCCTGAAAAAAAAAGTAGTAAAACATAATTATGAATGTTCTGAAACAGTTTAAGATAAATATCATCAAAACCCCCACAGTAAAATTAATGCATTACCATTTCTAATAACCTCAAGAATTAGGATTGACAATACATTTTATCATAAAAATAGAGAGAGAGACGTCCATAACTTCCAAATACAAATTTGGCTTGCAAAGGGTCAATTAACCTTATAGCATGACATGAAATAATAATAATAATATTTAAAACCATTACTATTTGATTTTCTACTTCTATACCTAATAAATAAGGTAAAAGATGTGTGGAAGGAATGATCACCTGATCATCAAATAAGTTTTCATTAATATAAAGTAGGATGAAGCGATATCAAAATTTTTACCGATACCGATACTTAAAAATCCCCCGATACCGATACCTAAAAATATGCCGATACTACTACCGATACCGATACTTCACTCCATCCCTAATATAAAGTATGACTAACTACTCCTACATATCAAATTCAACGATTAGAAGACTCTGTTTGGCTGGAAGTTAGCGAGATTCTATCTTTGTTTTCACCTCTACACAACTTAGCGTTCCTCCATCATTTTCCAATATAACAATAACATGGCAAGTGGATAATGTTAGGAAGGAATGATCTGATGTTAAACGTAGTCTTCGTAGTATATGTAGCACTTTCGGCTGGTGTCAGATTTTTTCGAGGTAGCTAAATCTGGCAACCTGACCCTAACGTAACTACTCATCTTCTGCTGATATTAACATTTAAATTCACACTTATGTAATGAGAAAGCCAGCAAAAGAAAAGAAAATTAAAGAAATATCTCCAAATATACAACAAAAGGTCAAAGAAACTATTTCTCTGTAATATCATTACTAATGCTCTCCACACCACTTATAAATACATACATTATCCATTGAAACAACACTATACCTATGCAATTATGTCTCAACATTTTTCATTTGGATAACCCCTCCCACTAAGCCATCTTCAAAAATACTTCTGCACTACCCTCTTAAAATAATAATAATAATAATAATAATAATAATAATAATAATAATAATAATAATGTTACTACTACCAGAATAGATATCCCCCCCGGTCGGAGGCTAGAAACATACTTGTCACTCATATGCAGATATTCGCACGCACGCACGCACGCACGCACGCACGCGCGCGCGCACACACACACACACACACATATATATATATATATATATATATATATATATATATATATATATATATATATATATATATATATATATATATATATATATATATATATATATATATATATATATAATACTGTGACCTACATTACGTGACATTCTTTATAAGGCAAAATTTTTCTTTACAAAATTTATAAAAAAATATTTTAAGAATAGAAGTAAATATTAAAATTCACTCCTCATAATAATAATAATAATAATAATAATAATAATAATAATAATAATAATAATAATAATAATAATAATAATAATAATCATAATAATAATAATAATAAATCGTTGTTAACAAAAGTGGATAAAAAAAAACTAATATAAAAAATAAATAAGAAAATAACTGAAAAAATTTGTTGTGACATTGTGGCCACTTGTCCCAACGATTCGTTGGGACAATTATCGCAGTGATATAGACACTCGTAAGGAAAAATTTGAACTTTTGTCGATATTGAATTTGACTAAATTGTATGAATGACATTGAAATTATTTGAATATATTCAAGAGGTAAGGTACTACTATTTAGAAGAGATTAAGAATTTGAATATTTCATTGAATATATAAAATATTCATTTGAATATATCAAGAGGTAAGTTATTACTACTTAGAAGAGACTTAAGAAATTGAATATTCATTTGAATATATCAAGAGATAAGTTACTCCTACTTAGAAAAGACTAAAAAATGAAATATTCATTTGAATATATCAAGAGAAAAGACTCAGAAAAGACTAAAAAATGAAATATTCATTTGAATATATCAAGAGATAAGTTACTCCTACTTAGAAAAGACCAAAAAATGAAATATTCATTTGAATATATCAAGAGGTAAGTTACTGCTACTTAGAAAAGACTAAAAAATGAAATATTCATTTGAATATATCAAGAGATAAGTTACTCCTACTTAGAAAATACTATTAATATTAATATTTAATAGAAAAGACCAAAAAATTAAATATTCATTTGAATATATCAAGAGGTAAGTTACTCCTACTTAGAAAAGACTAAAAAATTAAATATTCATTTGAATATATCAAGAGGTAAGTTAC
>SEYY01000964.1:83864-86364 GCA_009176605.1 Armadillidium nasatum
TACTTGTTAGGTCTGTTGTTAGAGAGTTGGACAGGGAAAGGTGGAGACTGGGTAGAAAAGTCTGTAGCTCAATTACTTCTCAGTGGAGGAAGGAGTAAAGAAGGGTGGAGTCAATTAAGTAATTGAGAGAAGATCTTTAATAAAAACTACAAAAAGAGTTTGAGTAAGGACAGATCTATGAGGAACACCACTATTAATAGATTTAAAGGAAGAACAGTGGCAGACTACACAAGCTGTTATAGAACGATCGGAAAGAAAGTCAGAGAGGATTAATTCCGAAAGAGGGAAGTTTAAAAATCAAAGAAAACAAAACCCTATCGGAGAAAACAAAAACCCTATCAGAGGCTTTCCTATGTCTAGCGCGACACCAAAAAAGATATACTGAAATACCGAGGAGAAGAGGACCATGAGTCAGATAAAAGGGAAAGAAAATCACCAGTAGAACTTTTTTACGAAAGCCATACTGGTGATCAGAGATACGATTACAAGATTTGAGATCTTTCCAGCTCTTAACAAGAAACTTTAGAAAGAACAGAGGTTCAAGAAATGAGTTGGTAGATGAAAGGTTGGAGAGAACCCACTTTTTCGGCATATGCTGAATGAGAGCACTTTTTCAATGAGAAGGGAAGGTTGAAGTAGAAAGATAGAGACGAAATATTTTGCCAAAGCAGCGTGCAAGCTAAAAAAAACAAATTTTGAGAACCACAAGAGGGATACAATCTGTACCGTACCCTTCCTTAGCGTAAAGCTAAGAGAGAGCAGAAATGAACTTCTTTTGAAGAAATTACAATTTTAGACATGAATTGGGAGGGGAAGGGTTGAAGTTGGGGGCATAGCCCCGAAATCATCTATTTAAAGTTGAATTAGTGGCAAAAGTCTAATTAAAAATTCAGTTTTGAAGAAGGTAAAACGGTAATTGTACTGAAAGAAAATACTAGTGGAGGTAAAGAGGAAGAGGAAAAGTTTGAGTTGACATTTAATAGAAACTGCCTGAAAGAGAGTGAGGAAGAGGAGCCAGAAAAATTATTGCATTTGGTATTGAAAAATGAGTTTTTGGTGTTACAAATAACAAGAACAAATTTTGCACGATTTCAGAATGAAATATAAATTGCACGATTTTCTGAAGTTTGAAAACAATGGTAATTCCTGAAGGCAGCATCTCTGGGGCAAATAGTACGAGAATGAGAGAGTTAAACCAAGGTTTGAAAGTTTTAGTTTTAGCCAAGTTAATATGCAGTCAAAGAATGCAGTCCCTATACCACAGTAAATCACCTCAGAAACAAGCTCTGTACAAGCATTGTGACCCCCTCCCACGGAAGCGATAATCATTCCACAGGAAATCAAAGAACAACCCGAAGACCGACCAGCTTGGGAACCGAAAGGTCACAAAAGTTTCCTCGAAATACGAGGAAGTCTTTCTTGCAGAAGACTTAAAAAGATAGATACACAGATAAGAAATCGATGGGAAGAACCCAAGAGGAGGATAGAGTCTGACAGTATAAGGAGAAGGATTAGAAGTTTTTAAAAAAGGTCTAGAATGTTGGCTTTATCTAGAAGATGATCAGGGATAGTAGGAGGGAGCTGAACCCACTACTCAAGGTCGTTTTGGATGGAGAATTGAAAGGCACGTTCACCGGCTGTATCATGAAAACTAGAAAAAGCCATTGGCGGCGGTGAACATTGAAATCACCTAATATGATAATTTCTGAGAAAGGAAGAGAGAATGTGCTGTTTTGGAGTTTAGATAGCTAAAGAATTTAGGATAATCAGAAAATTAGGAAATGAATAAACAAAACAAGTGAATTTAGACGTAAAATGGCAAGAGCATAAGCCACAAGATGGAAAATTCAGAAGGATCCAGATTAGATATACACAGTAAACAAAATAGTAGCCTACATATGCATAACAACCTCCATTGGCTGAAAATTGAAGATAAGCGACAGTAAGAGGAAAGTTAGATATCAGAACGCTCAAGCATCTGTGTTTCTGTCAAGAATAAGAGGTTAGGTCTAAAAGAAGAGAGTTAGTGTTCCACAAAATGGAAATTGTATTGAACATCACGAATGTTGTAGAAATTAATGAAATAGAAAATAGAAAATTTTTAGGATGCAGAGTCTTGGTGGCACCAACCCTATATCACCTATCAATAGTTTCATTTAGCAATGTGACTACAAAATACAGGTATTACAGATAGCAACGAACCAAAGGGCAACGGAGTGAAACTATCACTCCGCGGGTTATGCCCAATGGGGGATACTTGCATCCCTTCGGACGGCGCTACGTCCACCCCATATATATATATATATATATATATATATATATATTATATATATATATATATATATATATATATATATATATATATATATATATATATATATATATATATATATATATATATATATATATATATATATATATATATATATATATATATATATATATATATATATATTATATTTGTCGTGACCAAAAGCATTGAGCCCCTTACAAAAACTAC
>SEYY01000964.1:91364-101364 GCA_009176605.1 Armadillidium nasatum
TGTGGGCGTGTGTGTGTGTGTGTGTGTAAAAAGAACGAGCAATAAAAAACACGCCCTCGTCATACACCTATCAGAACTAATACCATTCTACTTTTGATCAAGCTTTTCTATATAATAATAATAATAATAATAATAATAATAATAATAATAATAATAATAATAATAATAATAATAAATGATTGATCGGCTTCTCGTTCCCCAATTTTTTTAACGGCAGGTTTCCAAACTAAGGAGAGCACACGCCCACCTTTATATATATATATATATATATATATATATATATATATATATATATATATATATATATATATATATATATATATATATATATATATATATATATATATATATATATATATAATATATAATTTTTTAGTGGGACCTCGCATAACAAGTCCTAAATTTATTTTTAAAATCTCTTATAACGAGCAATGTTTCGCATAACGAGACACTAGTTCAATAATGTTTGTTAAAACTATGCAAATACATAGTAACAACTTATGACTACGTTGTAACAAGCTTAAGAAAATCCCGTTCTGGCAACCCTGCTCCCACCTGCATCTAGAAAATTCAGTTCTGGCAACCCTGCTCTCGCCTGCATCTCGAAAATTCGGTTCTGGTAACCCTGCTCCGCCTTGCATCTCGATAATTCAGATCTGGTAACTCTGCTCTAGCCTGCATCTCGAAAATTCAGTTCTGGCAACCCTGCTTCCCGCCTGCATATCGAAAATTCAGTTCTGGCAACCCTGCTCCCGCCTGCATCTCGAAAATTCAGTTCTGGCAACCCTGCTCCCGTCTACTTCTCAGCTACAGGTCTACTAATAAATTTATTTAATAATAATAATGCTGTTTCGCATTTTCGTCAAATTTTGAAGCATAGGCCAAAAACAAATGACTCTATCGAGCTCTCTAGTGAAAAAGGATACTAAGGGAAGTGCCAGCAGTGCCAGCAGTGCCAGTACTTCAACAAGATTTAAAGCCAGTGAGCCAATAGAGACTGTTATAGAGACTCTGTTGGTGGAAAAGTTTCCCTCCTCTTTCCCTTTCTCCGCCTCTCGCGATTTCTTTATTCGTAAGTCACAACCGTATATGTATAATGTATAATGTATATGTATAATTTTTTTAGGTTCATTTACATGAATTAATAATATTTTTATTTCATGCATTAATAATATTTTTAAAAAAAACGTCTTTAAATATTAAGTATTAAAACTTTTTTTTCACATTTTATTAAGGCATGGTACGCATTATCGTATTTTCCATTGATTCATATGGGAAAAATTGATTCGATTAACGAGTTTTTCACATTACGAGTAAGATTCGGGAACGAATTAACGTTAATTAATTAATTAAGCTATATATATATATATATATATATATATATATATATATATATATATATATATATATATATATATATATATATATATATATATATATATATATATGTCCAACAGTTAATGATTTCAAAAGGATAAATGGAGCTGAAGTTATGACTTGAAGTAATTAATTGTAAGTGGAGGAGCAGACGTTGGAGCTGGCAAATATTTATATTTTAACCATTTGCGCAAGTCAAAAGGGGGGGGGCTACTTACTAAGCATACAAAAGTTGAGACGCAAACAATATTCTTTTAACAGATATCGAAATATAAGAATTTTAACATCGCTCCACCCCGACCCTATTGATTCTCGAAAGGGGGTGGAGTCGAGACTCTGGTGGAATTAAGAACAATGAGTTTTCAGATATTTTATAGATGACATTTTGGGATTTCATATGAGTACCTACCGCACCTACTTTGGAAAACCAACGTCAAATACTATTAACTTTTTGTATTTTTAGATTTCGTTAACAAATCGTAATAAATTTCTACAAAAATAGAGGAAATTAAAAATGTCAATAAACAAATTTAACTTTTCGAGAAACGATTACTCTAATATAATAAATTTAAATGATTACTTTAAAGTAAAATAATTTTTCAAGTAATTAGTTTAAATTAAGTATTTTTGGTATAGAATCCTCAGCATTGATTTTGGGTCCATGAGTACCAGGTCCGTTACTAATTATTTTAGAAAATAGTACAGATAAGTTCAAGATAAGCCCGCCTAGTGATATATTTGTTGCTAAAAATTTCTTTCAAAAATTCCAAAGTAGCTAAAAATGATACTTCACAACACCAGAGATTTTAAAATTCCAAACGCAATTCAGAATTAGAAAATTCGGGGTTTTTCCTAAAATTCTTCTCCTGTAGCAGGTATAATTTACAAAGTAGAAAAAAAAAATAATCTTTGCCCCCTCCAGGCAATGGATCCAAAAACGTTTAAATAAGCCTTTAATTTTTTTTCCTCACTTTTTCCAAAAATGAAGAACGATCACATTTCTTACTCATTTTGTAATTCAAATACTCATTACTCAACTATACTTCTCTCATTACCCAGTAAACTATACCTAAGAATCCTTAGAATAAAATGTATACCCATTAAGGACCATAATTATATTCTCCAACCTTTCCTCCTTTCGGAGATAAGCGACCCTCTACAGGTTCCTCACTGACCTAAATGTCAACAGCAATTTCTAAACGAATGTTTCTTAGCACTTCCGCACGCTAAATACCAGCATATATATATATATATATATATATATATATATATATATATATATATATATATATATATATATATATATATATATATATATATATATATATATATATATATATATATATATATATATATATATATATATATATATATGAAATGTAAAATATGCTTAATGGGAATCTAGAGTCCCAGCCACTCTCCGCTACTGCAGTCTATAACAACTGCACCAAAAATAAAACCCATAATTATTAACTCAACCCCCCTCATGCCCAAAATATCGAAATACCCCTACATTCCTATAACACAGACTGTGTGTGTGTGTGTGTTTGAAGAGTCCCCCTACATTCCTACAATATAGACTGTGTATGTGTGTGCGTATGTATGTGCGCTGTGCGTATGTAGGTGTGTGCGTGTGTGCGTGAGTGTTTGAAGAGTTCCGGGTATTGGCTGATTAAAAAAAAGAAATGAATGAGTCAGTAGGTATATCGTTAAGACCTACAAATCGCTGAACATGATTATGTTACTCACGAAATAAGTAACAGAATCATCTTCACAAATTCGTAGCTGACTTAACCACCTTCCCTCCCTCCTCCCCCTCCCCATACCATGATATATATATATATATATATATATATATATATATATATATATATATATATATATATATATATATATATATATATATATATATATATATATATATATATATATATATATATATATATTGCATTACATGTAAGAGTCCTCTTTATGTAATATTAAAGATGACAATATAAGATATCTAAACGCCCCAATTTGACAAAGTAATCTCTCTCTCTCTCTCTCTCTCTCTCTCTCTCTCTCTCTCTCTCTCTCTCTCTCTCTCTCTCTCTCTCTCTCTCTCTCTCTCTCTCTCTCTCTCTCTCTCTCTCTCTCTCACTCACTCACTCACTCACTCACTCACTCACTCACTCACTCACTCACTCACTCACTCAATCCCTTTCATGTTAGAAAAGAAGATCCAAGCATTTGATATGGAAATTGGCGCACCTTCTTCTTCGCCTTTTTCAGAGGTCATGAAAAGGCTTTTCCTTTTTGAGGATTCTAATAACTCATCTCAATTATAATAATTAGTGACGTACCGGATGTTATAATAGACATCCGAGAGTACGAATTCAGAAAATAAGTTCTTTGAGAATGTGGATGCGGATGTCAATTTACAGATGCCTGTCATTATAAAATCGCTTATTTTAATTCGAATGTGGTTATGAAACTGTATTGAATCGAAAATGAGTAATAACAACAACAACAACTACTACTACTACTACTACTTACATACAAGCAAAAAAAAAAAATAGGATACGTTACTGCATGCATTATCAATTTCCGCTTTGAATTCCTTTTTAAATTAAAATAAAAACTATTCTTCAGCTTGGAATGTATTTCATTACGTAAATAGAGACGACTGAGAAGAGTCGAGTCCTTCGAGTCCTACTGAGTCGTTAGTCATCCAAACAGAGAAGAGTCGAGTCCTTCGAGTCCTACTGAGTCGTTAGTCATCCAAACAGAGAAGAGTCGAGTCCTTCGAGTCCTACTGAGTTGTTAGTCATCCAAACAGAGAAGAGTCAAGTCCTTCGAGTCCTACTGAGTCGTTAGCCATCCAAACAGAGAAGAGTCAAGTCCTACTGAGTGGGGTCGTTAATCATCCAAATAATTTCCATTTAATATTAATTAAAAATAATGATTCATATTCAGGATCATTCCTATTTAACGGAACGAGAAATGCCATGCATTTCACTATGACATTTTCTCGAGAAATACAAAAGCTAAATTGTAAGAACCCCACCCACACTCACACCCCCCCACCCCCACCCTCACACCCAATCCCGCCCAAAAATCTTTCATAAAACCTGATGCAACAAAAGATAGAAAACTACATGACTTCGATTTGCTCTAAATCTTACCATTTTCGTTCAATAATAATAATAATAATAATAATAATAACAATAATAATAATAATAATAATAATGTTACGCTACACTACACGACACATAAATGGTAACACACAGTTATACTAACAAGATAATTACATATCTAATTATAAGATGTCTTTATTATTAATTAATAATAATAATAATAATGATAATAATAATAATCATAATAATAATAATAATAATAATAATAATAATAATAATAATAATATTATTATTATTAATAAATTATTATTATTATTCCTCGATTATATATATATATATATATATATATATATATATATATATATATATATATATATATATATATATATATATATATATATATATATATATATATAATCATTACTATTATAAAATAATATAAAATAATTATTATGCGAAGAAAAATGTTACGCTGGAAATGAGGCCATAGTAGTGAAGCTGAAAAAGTTAGAAATATCTCTCTCTCTCTCTCTCTCTCTCTCTCTCTCTCTCTCTCTCTCTCTCTCTCTCTCTCTCTCTCTCTCTCTCTCTCTTCTCTTCTCTTCTCTTTCTCTCACTTTCTTTCTCTCTCTCCCTCCTCTCTTTCTTTCTTTCTTTCTCATCTCTCTTTCTCTTCTTTTCTCTTTCTCTCTTTTCTTTCTTTATTTTCTCTCTCTCTCTCTCTCTCTCTCTCTCTCTCTCTCTCTCTCTCTCTCTCTCTCTCAGGCTTCCATTAAAGCAGCTCGTTCTCACAAGCACATCCGCAATGAATCCTGGTGTTTAACATTAAAATATCCGGACATTTAAAAAAACAAATATCCGCAAATGAGAGGAGTATTCGCAATAGTTCTCACACATCCGTAATTGAAGAAAAATCTGTAAATCTGTGTGTTGCGGACAAAATATCAACTATTTCAAGCTTTTTAAAGATTTATATTAATTAGTGATATCACAGATGTCAAATTTTAGGCATCCGACGATACGGATGTAATATGTCACATAACTGCACACTAAAATCTTTTTCACTGTTTTAGAAAAAAAAGTACAATTTAATTAAAGTTAAAAACATCTGAAATAATTAAACATACCCCCCAAAAAATACTGGTCCGATAACGGTAGTTATTACCAATACTGAAGAAAGAATTTGAACTGTGGAATAGAAATATTGCTTCTAGCAACGTTTGAGCGCGTAACTAGGATACGGATTATCGTAACAGTCCTAATGCGGATGCACAAGTCTTAAAATTATTGGATATGTTTTACATATCCGTATGTGGATACTCGGGTTATCAAGTACAAATGGATCGTATATATATATATATATATATATATATATATATATATATATATATATATATATATAATATATATATATATATATATATATATATATATATATATATATATATATATATATATATATATATATTATATATATATATATATATATATAAAAAATGTTTTTTTTTTTTTTTTTTTATTTTTTTTTTTTTTTTAAAATTATATGAATTACAAACACTCAGTTATCTTATCTAAAATATGAAAAATAATAATAATAATAATAATAATAATAATAATAATAATAATAATAATTAATAATAATAATAATAATAAAAATAATAATAATAGTTTCCTCCTTCCCTTTAAAAGAAAGGATGCAAGAAGCCGTGAACCATAGAGACCACCTGAACCAGAAGGTTCTGAACATCTGTGTGATGGTGGGGGGTGGGGGTAAGGGAGTGGGGGCGGAGGGGTGGGGGTGGGTCATATAGCCTATATTCAAAACTATCAAAGTTATTATTAAAGACTATTATATAGCTTGTGTTATGTGTGCGTTCCACAGCTGCTGTACAAAGAAAGAAAGAAAGGAAAGAAAGAAAGAAAAACTGAAATAAGCACCCTTAGGATATATATATATATATATATATATATATATATATATATATATATATAATATATATATATATATATATATATATATATAATATATATATATATATATATATATATATATATATATATGTTCTTTTTGGTTTGGCGAGTCATACACAAAAGCAAGGGTAACAACATGCTACACATTGAGCAAAAGAACCATCTTTAAAACGACCCCTAAGGGGTATATTTAATACTACTGCTAAATAAAATTAATAAAATAAAAAATAAAAAAAAAAATAAAAATAAAAAATGCCAACGGGCAATTGAATTCTCTTCTACAAACAAAAGTGACGGAATTTTAAAATAAAGGATTTCAACGAGTATTATTGTTTATAAAGCGGTAAAGACACCGCTTGTCCTCATCAATATAAAATATATGTTAAACATTTGTTGTTTAAAGAACGTTTTTTGCATCCATTCCAACCCTGAATCATAAACAATTTCAATAAGCACAAATAAGCTCAGAAACAGAAAATAAAGCAATGTTTATGGCCACATTAGGCTCCAAGCCTATTTTTTTAATGATCTCAATGAGTATATATATATATATATATATATATATATATATATATATATATATATATATATATATATATATATATATATATATATATATATATATATATATATATATATATATATTAGGGATGGAGTGAAGTATCGGTATCGGCAAGTATCGGCATATTTTCCGATACTGTATCGGTATCGGTATATTTTCAGTATCGGTATCGGCAAAATTTTTGGATAAGAGTAAAGCATCGGTAGTAGGTAGTAGTATCGGCAAATATCGGCATATTATTTTTAGGTATCGGTATCGGGTAATTTTAATTTTATCGGTATCGGTAAAAATTTTTGGTATCGCTCCACCCCATTATATATATATATATATATATATATATATATATATATATATATATATATATATATATATATATATATATATATATATATATATATATATATATATATATATATATATATATATATATAATCAAGGATTTGTTGGGATTTATCCCTATAATGTCCGAAGTTGTAATGGATAAAGACATTCCCTATAATTTTCATTACAACTGAAACCATCTGTGACAACATTTTACGCACATAATAAAACTTACATCTACAGTCATGTAAGTACAAAAAACTCACAGGAATTACTCAATGATGAGTCAGAATTCCATACACATTATTTCTTCAGCATAAAAGCATAAGTACAACCTCTCTATTCCCCAGTTTTATTTAAAAAACAAAATACAATAAACATAAGCCTATGTGATTCATATATATATATATATATATATATATATATATATATATATATATATATATAATATATATATATATATATATATATATATATATATATATATATATATATATATATATATATATATATATATATTAGGGATGGAGCGATACCAAAATTTTTACCGATACCGATACCGATACCTAAAAATTCCCCGAAGCCGATACCCGATACCTGAAAATATGCCGATACTTGCCGATACTACTACCGATACCGATACTTTACTCATACAAATTTTTTGCCGATACCGATACTTATATCGGATAAATTATATTGCCGATACCGTACCGATAATATATACCGATACTTCACTCCATCCCTATATATATATATATATATATATATATATATATATATATATATATATATATATATATATATATATATATATATATATAATATATATATATATATATATATATATCACCTGAATGGCAGAATAATGTTGCTAAGCAAGTAATTTTTCCAATAGAAAAAAAAAAAAAAAAAATTTAATTTAAAAGATGAGTAAAATGACCACCCAAACCATTAAACTAGTCAACCATATTTTCTAATGAATAAACTACTAACAACTACTATACATGTTTAATTTTTAATTTTTAAATAATAAATATTACAAACAATATATTAATTAATTATATTCAAAGAACAACAAATTCATACCTTAACCCCCTCAACCACACCCACCCACCTCAAAACTTAAATTAATAATAATAATAATAATAATAATAATAATAATAATAATAATAATAATAATAATAATAATAATAATAATAATCAATAAAAAAAATTCATTCATTCTTAACTGGCAATTTAAAGCTGTGAAACTATCACTGAATATTTGCAAATACTATAGTATATATATATATATATATATATATATATATATATATATATATATATATATATATATATATATATATATATATATATATATATATATATATATATATATATATATATATATATATATATATATATATATATATATATATATATATATATATATATATATATATATATATATATATATATATATATATATATATATATATATATATATATATATATATATATATATATATATATATATATAGTGTTGAAAATATAAATCTGAGAAACAAGATGAAGAAGTATGTGAATATACTTATAGAAAGCATGTAGGATTAGATGATGTAATGAATAAGTAATACTGGGGATTACAGGATGCTAAGGATGTCATCTCACAAAGGAAGGTGAATAAAAAGCCAAGTTAGGTTGACAGTAAAGAATTTTTCTTGGTTCATTTCGATAACATTGCATACAATCTAAGTAACAAAATCAGATGCATCAGAGTAGTTCTATATTTTAGGGTTTGAAATTGGATAGGACTTTCTCAACAGAAAATAAATATTTTAAATCACTCAAATCTGATTTTTTTTTTTTTTAAATTGTATTATTATAAATATTATTATTATTATTATTATTATTATTATTATTATTATTATAAAGTTGCTGAATTTTAACGTTCATCATAAGAACAAAAAAATTTTTTTACACCATTTACAACATACTAACCCACTTTTCAAAAATTTGTTTAAATTTACCAATTGTAACAAAAATCATATATATATATATATATATATATATATATATATATATATATATATATATATATATATATATATATATATATATATATATATATATATATATAAATATAAATTTAAAAAAAAAATTGTAATAATAAAAAAATAATAAATTAAATATTTATTAAAAACATGCAAAAAAAAAAAAAAAAAAAAATTTGCGAATACTTTCAAGCTCAAAAATATCATTTAGTATTTACATGTTAAAATAAATGTATAAATAACAAGCTAATGTCAAACTATTTACTTTCCATGAAATTCTTATAAAACTAGTACGGTAGTATATATATATATATATATATATATATATATATATATATATATATATATATATATATATATATATATATATATATATATATATATATATATATATATATATATATATATATATATATATATATATATATATATATATATATATTGTAAAATACTATGTAATAAAAACACAAAATTATTTAAATCTCTTATTGGCAAATGACTTCTATATACCTGATCAGTGCAGCGACCTCATAACTATTACCTATATTGAACAATAAGTGAAATAAAAATAATTATGATTTAAATATTTAATATTAGGAACAGAAGAAAATAGAGAGTTA
>SEYY01000964.1:108864-111364 GCA_009176605.1 Armadillidium nasatum
GATAGATTTTATATAAAATTCAAGTCTGCTGAACGAGAATTCGAAACCGAGACCTCTAAGATGGTAAGTCAAAGCGCTACCAACTGAGCCATGACAGTTCAAAAGGAAATCACAGTAAGAAGGCTCATGAAATACGACTTACGCAGACCAATATATATATATATATATATATATATATATATATATATATATATATATATATATATATATATATATATATATATATATATATATATATATTAATATAATATATATATATATATATATATATATATATATATATATATATATATATATATATATATATATATATACTATATATATATATATATATATATATATATATATATATATTATATATATATATATATATATATATTCACTGGTGCGTAAAGGTCAAAGGTCTACTAACCTATACCACATTTGGGAGATACTTTGGAGGTTCAAATTAAAGGCATACATGTCTCAATACACGACGTCAGAGATTTGAAAGTCAAATGAAATTGAAAAGTAGATAAAGTGAGTGTGTTCCAGATTTTAACAGCAGAATACATGTAAGATTAAGCAGAGGATTAAATCTGGGATCAGAGAGTTGGACAGAGGATGAGCCTGTACAGTAGGCGTCTTACACGTGCTTTTCTTAATTGAGGAGATATTCGATCGGAGAGTTCAGAAGAGGTCTTTTGTAATAACTATAATACAGATAAAGTGACGAAACAAATTTTTGAATAAAACGAGACTGGAGAGGATTAGAAAGTAATGAAATGGTTATATAAGAAAGAGTTTATAGGACGAAAAACCCTAGACTCCAGCATTCTAGGACAGCTGTGTAACTGGAACTACCTCAGTTGAGTGAGGCATACACTGTACAGGGGAGAACAACAAAACAATTGGAGTGACATAAAGAAATTCCAAAGGCGTCCGAGGACACCCAATCTTTTGGAAGCTCGTTTAGAAAAGAAATAATATGATCCTTCCAAGAGCGAATCACGAGAAATGGAAACATTGAAAATAATAAAGAATGTTGAGGATTTGAGTTGTCTTTGGAGATGTCATAGTTACATGTGAAAATGTCATAGTTGTATGTGAAGATGTCATAGTTCTCTTTGAGGATGTCATAGTTGTATGTGAAGATGTCATAGTTCTCTTTGATGATGTCATAGTTGCATATGAAAATGTCATAGTTGTATGTGAAGATGTCATAGTTGTCTTTGAGGATGTCATAGTTGTATGTGAAAATGTCATAGTTGTATGTGAAGATGTCATAGTTGTATGTGAAGATGTCATAGTTGTCTTTGGAGATGTCATAGTTGCATGTGAAAATGTCATAGTTGTATGTGAAGATGTCATAGTTGTCTTTGAGATGTCATAGTTGCATGTGAAAATGTCATAGTTGTATGTGAAGATGTCATAGTTGTCTTTGAGGATGTCATAGTTGTATGTGAAGATGTCATAGTTGTATGGAAGGTTGGGTAGAGTACAAATATGAAGGATCTGAGTTTTTGAGAGATTGAAAACGACGATGTTTTCTTTGACTCAGTCGGAAATACAGGAGAGATCAGAGGTTCGCTGCATCAGAGACACCCTCCAAGCGTTAAATATTAAAATAATTGCTTTTGGAAGGGACGCTTTTCAAAATGAAAAAAGTAATGAACATTCGCTTAACAATGGGGACCCAGGCTCCCCACTTTCTCAGGTTTTTTCAGTCAATACAATTCAAAATTCAAGTATTTTCTGAAATATATATATATATATATATATAATATTATATATATATATATATATATATATATATATATATATATATATATATATATATATATATATATATATATATATATATATATATATATATATATATATATATATATATATATATATATATATATATATATATATATATATATATATATATATATATATATATATATATATATATATATATATATATATATATATATATATATATATATACTGATTACCACCTGGCTCAAGACCTTTTATAGGAGGGAGCAGAAATAAAAAGTAAAAGATAAACCCACTCAATCTCTACTAACGCAAATCTCTTAGGTGGACGCAGACGGTGGCCTTAAAGAGAAGAAGATTAAATACAGCAGGAAAAACATGATTGCAGAGAGTTCCACAGAACAGAAGTGGCTGGAAAGGAGACACCACAAGGGACAAGTCTGGGGTTTGCCGTATTCTCACAAAAAAAAAAAAAAAAAACGTACTCATGCGAAAGCATGGGTTCCCTTGTGCTACGAGGGCGATGAAATGGTGGTGGAATGAGAGAGATCAGTTCCCTTGAGTAGCTGTCTTTATAGTATCTTTAGAAAAGAGATAGTGCGCCAACGTCACGTCGCAGAGACAGAGGGTTAACTAAGTTTGAAATGAGCTGACAGTTTATTAATCTCTTAGCCTTAGACTCAACCCTATCCAAAAGAGAGGTGAAACATGAGCACCCCCCCAAATGTGAGAACAGTACTCCATACAAGGGCGA
>SEYY01000964.1:116364-129000 GCA_009176605.1 Armadillidium nasatum
TAAACCCTTAAGATATCTTACTTAGCAGCACGAGGTAGGTAAGCTATAAAAGCTTGTAAAGGCAGACACACACACACACACACACACACACACACACACACACACAAACAAACAAACATGAACACATTTACACACATTGTGGATCGTTTTAAAATATAAGTTTATTTTGCATGAATATTTTTTAAAAAATATTAATAAAATCTGTTTGCGTTTAAGTTTTAAAATAATTAAGAAATTTTAAGAAGAAAAACTTTTTTCACTAAACATTTTTAACAAACTTCATTAAATATTAAATGAAAATTATAAAATAACATTTTCAAAAAACATTTCATTCATAAAAACTATATACTTTATATACTTAATAAGTATATGAACATAATGGAACACGGAATTTCTTTAAAACAAAGATAATCGTATAGCCTGTAATATATTTTTTACAATATAATATAACATTTTTACTTACGGCAATATTTCACTAAGACCAACCGAGTCCATCTAAGCGTCACGACACCAAAATCCATACTAATAATATTCCACCAATTAGAGTTAGGCATTAGCGCAAAAGAAGTATAAGCCCCGCCCCTTTTTCATATTCAACCATTCACCAGAGGGCGTTATCATAAAACATTACACAAGGTTAAGACCGGTATACCTTTCACCATAGGCCAGGTAAATTCCAGCTAACCTGTTTACCTTTTTTTTTTGACATTGATTGATGGAAATATAAGCCCATCCTAATAATTTACGCTTTCCAGGTAAATAAACTGGGACCTTTATGCCTTTTCCTTGACATTGATTGATGAAAATATAAACCCAGCCTAATAAATTCAGCTTTCCAGGTAATTAGACATGGACCTTTTTACCTTTTTCCTGATATTGATCTACGGGAACATAATAAACCCATTGTTTGTACCATTTATCACCATACACCAAATAATCATTTACATATATATTCCATTTATTCGTGCACCTTTTAATTTTCCAGGTAATTACCACCTTACCTTTCGGCCTTTTTCTTGACATTGACAAATGGTCCGAAGCCGCACCAACACACGTAATAACTTTTCCTTCATTTTAATATTATTATTATTATTATTATTATTATTATTATTATTATTATTATTATTATTATTATTATTTTTCGTCCATATGGACTTATATATTAGGTCCCATTACACTTTTCCCCCATCAAGAGCCGACATACTTAGCCCTGAAAGATGCTAAACTCCATATTTCTTCATAAGTTAAATACCTTTTTCCTGTTTTCCCTGAATATTTAGTCGATTTCTCATGATAAAGATAAGATTCCTCACCAGAACTCGTCGTAACGCCTCCTTCATATAAACATTTCATTTATTGAGCATACTTTTACTTGTCAATACAACACTCATACTAAGATTTCTAACAGCATCGAACATAAGAATACCTAAATTTCCCTAATCTAGTTAGCATAAGAATACCCTGCTTTCAAATCTAGGTAACATATATGCAGCATTATCAATATCGAAGCTATACAGCCTAATAACTTATGCATTTACTTTCGAATGATACCAACATTCGATATAACTACGTCTTAAAAACTTTGTATTTTCACACCTCATCTATATTCTTGCTATTCTTTATAAACTAACTTATACTAAAATGCTTTAGATGTCAATATAATCAACAAACATTTTCACAGAGGTTTCAAACAGGACCCTCACCAACATTCGTCATACCTTTTCCATTATTATTATTATTATTATTATTATTATTATTATTATTATTATTATTATTATTATTAATTTTTACCCGTATGAACTTATATATTAGACCCATCACACAATCCAAATCAAGAGCCGACATACTTTGCCCCAAAAGATAGTAAACTCCATATTTCTTCATATGCTAAATTCCCTTTAACCTACTTTTTCTGAATATTTTGCCGATCTCATGATAAAGACTGAATCCTCACCAGCACTCATCGTAACTCAAACCTCATATATACATTTCATTCACTGAACATACTTTTACATGGCCAATACAAACAGTCATACTAAGATTTCTAACAGAATCAAACATAAGAATACCCAAATCTATCAATATCGGGGGTAGGAAAACTAATAACTTATTCATTTACCTTCGAATGGCCCCAATATTCAATATAACTAACTCGCAAAAACTTTATATTTTCACACTTCAACTATTTTCTTATGGTTCTTTATACACTATCATGCTTAAGATACCAATATATCAACAATACATGCATTCATAATAGGGTCTCGGGCAACATCCTTACTAACAGGACTATAGTGTTCCTGCATTTTATTATTATCATTATTTTTCACCCATATGAACATATATTAGACAGATTCAAACATAAGAATACCCAAATCTACCAATATCGAGGGTAGGAAAACTACTAACTTATTCATTCACCTTCGAATATCCCCAATATTCAATATAACTAACTCGTAAAAACTTTATATTTTCACACATACTCTATTTTCTTATGAATCTTCATAATTAACACGCTTTAGATGCCAATATATCAACAATACAAGCATTCATACTAGGTTTCAGCCAGTACCAAACATATGAATATCCAAATCTATCAATATCAAGGGTAAGAAAACTAATAACTTATTCATTTACCTTCGAATGTCCCCAGTATTCAATATAACTAACTCATAAAACTTTATATTTTCACATTTCAGCTATTTTCTTATGGTTTTATACACTATCTTGCCTAAGGTAACAATATATCAACAACACAAACATTCATACTAAGGACTCGGACAACATCAAACATAGGAATTCTCAAATTTAGCAATTCTAGTCAACATACATGCAACATCATCAATAACGAGGCTATGCAGACTAATAACTTTTTCATTTACTTTTGAATGGCACCAGTATTCAACACTATATCGTATAAACTTATATTTGCCACACTACATCTATTTTCTTAACGTTTGACTCTTTTACAAACTATCTTATACTATTTAGAACTTCGAAATATTTATTTTATTAACATTTTTCTTTAAAATATTTAATTTTACTACCTTTATTTCATCAAACATCTGATATGACATGTTATATATATTTATATTTATATAGATTTCGAAAATCTGGCAACCTGTCCTAACGTCTTTTCTGCATTTGCGTGCAATCCTGCATTCTCAGGACCTTCCTGACATTTCTTTGTCGGTTCAAGGACCACGGACCCCAGATTCATCCAATTCCAGCAGACTGAACCGCAAAGAAATGGTCAGGAAAAAAGTGAGTGAACGCAGCGATTTTGCAAACTCAAGCAAGTTCCTGATACCATTTCTGGGGGGTTCACGGGGCCCCCACGTGGGCCCTTCCCCAGACTTGAGCCATTTTCAATGGGTTGAACCCCCAAATGGTAACAGGAAAGAGTGAGTGAGGTGAACGCAGCGATTTTGCAACTCAGGCAACTTCCTGATACCATTTCGAGGGGGTTCACGGGGCTCCGCGGGGCCCCTTCCCCAAACTTGAGGTCAATTTCAATGGATGAACCCTCCAAAATGGTGTCAGGAAAGGTGAGGTCAATTTGAGCGGGTGATTTGCCTTGCAAATCAAATCCCGTTCTGGCTTAGGTTGCCATTTTTCGAATGCTTCTGTCAATATTGGTTGTATACTACTACGGCAATAACTGATAATAATAATAATAATAATAATAATAATAATAATAATAATAATAATAATAATAATAATAATAATAATAATAATAATAATAATAATAATAATAATAATAATTTCATCTGAATTTTCTCTTTCCAATTTTCCAAAGGATTTTTTGTTCTTCTATTTGCTGACCGGTTTCGTCCGCCAACTTCGGACATTATCAGAGCTTTGATTCTAGAAGATGAATAATTTAATTTAAAATGTTAAGCCAAAAATTAACTAAGATTATAAATTTTGAAAAATTATTAATAAAGTTGATATTACTTTTTGAGCTTCACATGAGGAGTTCAGAATTTAAAATCATAGGAAGGGAGGAGGAGAAGGGGGTTTGGGGAGAGGGAAAGGGGGTAGGGGGAGTAAACGCTGGTATGTCACATCTGTCAATCAATCAGTCCTACAACCAGTATTCAACTGATATTAATTAAAATAAACTTCTAAAATAATAATAATAATAATAATAATAATAATAATAATAATAATAATAATAATAATAATAATAATAATAATAATAATAATAATAATAATAATAATAATAATAAAATAATAATAATTCTCATAATTCACCACTTTCCATAGAAAGTAAAATCATTTCCTACAGGAAAATCGTGTCATTTTAAGACCAAAATGGTGTTGTCACCACAGGAGAATCGAAACACTCTGAAATGGCTTCAAAATTTATGATTTTTTTTTTTTTTTCACACTTTTTTTCGATATAAAATAATCGATTAAAATAATCGATATTTACCTAGTGATTATCTCTTTCTACAGATATGAATAAATAAAATAATCGATTAATATAATCGATATTTATGTAGTGATTATCTCTTTCTACAGATATGAATAAATAAAATAATCGATTAAAATAATCGATATTTACCTAGTGATTATCTCTTTCTACAGATATGAATAAATAAAATAATCGATTAAAATAATCGATATTTATGTAGTGATTATCTCTTTTTACAGATATGAATAAAAAGTTCATTTTTTTCCGGCTTTTTATTTGGTTTTTGTCCTTCCTCTTTATATACGAAATTCAAATTACTTATTTCACTTGAGCGTATTTTCCTTGATTTATACTTTTTAATTCAATAGTTTGTTTGGAACGTATAATAATAATAATAATAATAATAATAATAATAATAATAATAATAATAATAATAATAATAATAATAATAATATCAGTTGAATTTTCTCTTCCAATTTTCCAAAGGATTTTTTGTTCCTCTATTTGCTAACCGGTTTTGTCCGCCAACTTCGGACATCATCAGAGCTTGAATTCTTGAAGATTAATAATCTATTTTTAAATGTAAAGCTAAAAGTTAATTAAGATTATATGTTTTATTCTCAAACTTTTAAGCATTAAATAAACTAAAATTTAATGTGTGCTTCTACTTTTTATCTTCTCAAAATGATTGTGTAATAAAGATAAAAAAAAGAATGAAAAGGACAATTTAATATTCAGTAAAGTGAGCCAGACGAATTTAGTATCCCAAGAATCTGTTGTCATTTTGGTGGTATTCCTTCAATTTGCGAATATATAATTGTGAGACCATTTAGGAAATTGACAGATTTTAATCAAAAATAGGTTATATATAAGATGTTTTTTTGGTGTTACATTTTCAGTTTCATCTGTTTCAGACTGTCCAACATAATAATCCAGAGGTGTAACGCCATGGAATGTTATATTGCTTTCCATGACTCTTATATATAAGCCAAGATTTATTAGCTATTGTCCACATAAGTGCTGAGATTACAGATCCCCCAGGAATAGTAAGACGACAACAGAACAACAGAGTTCAAACTCTTCAGCTTTAAATCCTATGAAAGTTTGGTAAACAATGATATATATATCCTTACGTAGAATCTTTAGTAGTTTTCTTGGAACTACTATTTTAGGATAAAATTTTACTCATCCTTCTCACTTGACACAACTTATTGTAGGATGGATATAAAGTTAGAATATTTTAAAGGAAAAACTGTTTTTCCTAATTATTAAATTTTGAACATTTTTATAATTAAGCTGAGCTATGGGGCAGACTCTGAATGGATAAAAAAAATAATAAAGAAGTGAAAGAATTAGAAGTAACAGAGGTGGTAAAAGACCCCAAGACAGTGCTCTTATCTAAGAAACATGTTCTGCATATTTCTGCGACTTAGCTACGCTATTCAAAATGCTACTCAAAGATCATTTAGTGCACTGCGATGTAAAAACTTGACAGAGATTAAATACTTCCGAAAACAATCTTAATAACATACTGTTTTTACTGTGGAAAATGGTTGTGGAGAAAAAGAAAAAGGTGGAAGAACTAAGATGATTTACTATAGACTAAAGTGACCATCCATCCCGATTTTTTTTTTAGGGTAAATCGGGAATGATAATAGTATTTTATCCAACTTTTGTTTAAATTATATAGGAAAAATGTATTTTTTTTTGTAGAATGTCCTTGACTAATAAACTGTATTACTTGTTTTTAAAAACAACAATCGTATTTCTTCTTTATATTAAAAATCACCCTTCTTTATACATCCCAAAAAACCTTTACGAGCAGGATATTTTTTTGGGTGGAGGGAGGGGGCAATGTTCAGAAGCTTCCCGATTTTTGGGCAGAAAAATACAGTAACCTTCCTGTAGTCCCACGAAAATACCGTATATATATATATATATATATATATATATATATATATATATATATATATATATATATATATATATATATATATATATATATATATATATATATATATATATATATATATATATATATATATATATATATATATATATATATATATATATATATTCTAGTATTTGAAAAAATATACATATAAATAAAAACTCAGTATATTTATTTATGTTTATTTTAACTACACCATTTTTAATAATTTTTAAAAGCTACCCTTATAATATTTCTAAAATTCAAAGAAAACGGGTCAGAATTTTTGTACAAAACGATTCCGTCCTAGAAAACATACCAGAAACATTTAGTAAATTATTTAACAGTTAATTAATTGTTAGTAGTTTTTATTAATAAATATAAATAAAAAAATCCCATTAAGATGGTATTGGTAAAGAAAAAAAAATATTGCAATACTTCGATTATACATTAGTCCGTTAAGTCTTTTTTAACATGAAAAATAAAAAAAAATTTATCAGTGTTCACACAGGACATCTCACACAAGCTAACCCAAAAATAAAATATATACAATTTGGATGTTCCACGGTAAGAATCTTAAAGGGATTTGAAGACTACTATAGCGAAGTGTCCCATGAATCGTATCCCACGAGTTTACTGCAATAATTTTCTGCTCGATATAGCGAAAATTGAAGATAGAAATAGAATATCTTCAGTTTTCGATGCCTCACTCTTGAATGGTCACGTGATGTAAACAAACATGTAGGAATTAGGCCAAGTCCCTTTTTTTTTTTTTTTTTTTTTTTTAGAATAAATACCTTTTGTAAATATTCTTTTTCAGATATATTTGTTTGCAAATTATTACGGATAATTATTTTAGTATTTTCAGATCATTAATTTGTTTAAAATGAAACAAATTAATTATTTTCAATCATTCGAAATTTCATTGGTTCCAATGTTTTTAATCATGGATGCCGCCAAAGTCTTTTTAAAATCTTTATTGACTTATGCGTTATCTTATATTCATACATATGGCCTTAATGATATTAAATAAATTAAGAGGTAGCTTAAATTACTTAAATGACTGATTAAATTAGATTTTTATAAATATTTACGTTTGTTTATATAGATCAGCTGACAATTGCTACAGCGAACTGTCCCACGAAAATCAAGATTCTCCTCGCTGCAGCTGAGTTAAGCGTGACGTCACCCTTGATTTTGTGGAACACACTCAATAAATAGGACTTGACATCACAAGACGTTTGCGTGCATATATCTATTATATTTTCACACTAATAAAAGTAACTGACCCTCAAATTGAAGGAAACGTGACAATATACGTTTTTTGGCAGTTAATTTTGAATTTACAACAAATATTTGAATTAAAAAAATAAATAGTTAAAGTATGAAAAGTTCAAGATGTAATTTTCAATTAAGAAATTCATATGTTTAAATAATTATTGTTGGGGCCTGGTCACTGTGGCCCCGAATTTCTAACTTAGTAAACTAACTGCCAAACTTTAAATTTGTTCTTCAGATCACCACAATTATAAGGCTTCCAATTTACTAAGATCTGTGTTAAAATACAATTCGCAAAAATTTTTGGAACAATTTCAGAATTTTAGGGGTGCTACGTGTTTCTTATGAAATTATATTTCTTTTTTTTTTAATTAAATCAAATTAAGTAAAATAGTTCTATTATTATCTGATTGCATTCAACTGAAATAGAACTCTAAGTAATTAAGTACCGATGAGATTTATATTTTTATTGAATTATGATTTTATTAAAAAATATTTCGGAATTTCAAAAGAAAAATATGCACAGAACACTTGTTCCACGTAACAGTATTTGAAAATCTAGCTTTTAATAATACTTTCTCGAAATTTTTGTATTTGATAATAAAGGGGAGGATCCAATCTTTAAAAAAAATTTATTATTGAAACGTATGAGCTGAAAATTTCAGTGTATAAGCATTTTTCCCTGAAGTTCTAAGTTGATTTCTGACGTTTTTCTGAGTTCCTAGAGTTTTGTAAGTTATTTGGACCCAAAGTTTAAAATAAATAAATAAATAAATAAATAGCTGGGCCAAACCACTGGTCCACATTAACTGAAAATTTAATTGAATAATTAACCCCCAATTTCTTGCATTAGTGGGAACAGATTTTTGATATCAAGTCTAGAAAAAAAAGATATAAGCACTTGAATTTATTTTTGGAAAAAAAATCTGCGAAAAACCTACCCTTCAGGAGAAAAAAATTATTTTAAAAAAAATCGACAGTTGGTCAGTTTTGGGTTTATAAATTTTTTTCTGAAACACAGAGGACAAAACTCTGTTTAAAGTTTTTGTAGCAAATAGAATTCTGAATATATAGTCCAAATTTCAGGTCATTCCGATAGTGGTTTGGTCTCACCATTCATTTGAAAAAGGGTCAAATTTCAAAAAAAAAAAAAAAAAAAAAAAAAAAAAAAACCTTTTTGACCGTTATAGACTCAGAAAAGCGCTAGAAATGGACTTTTTTCGGCCGGAAAAAAATCTATGTACACTGCAAATTTCAGCGGAATTGATCAAAATTAAAAACAATTAAGATTGGATCATCCCCTTAATTAAATATAACTATTGATGCCTCGGGAGAGCATCACCAGTTCTCCGAGCGTGCAATTCGCTCGCTCTGAACTGGTGGTGGCCTGAAGGGCAGTATTTTGTCTGCCTGGAGAGACGGCATATGCCCTCGTAGGTAAAGTCCGCTCTCTGAAACAAAACAAAATAATGATGCCTCGGATATCAGATGTAAAACATCTGAAAAATATTGAACACCCACTTTCGAACTGCTCTAAAATTCGCATTTGCATCCCTTATCCGTGAGAAATATGTGCGAATGTAAGGACATCATCGTCTTTTAAAATAATATATCTTCAGAAAAATTTCCTTCTTTAACTTTAACACAATATTGTACTACTCACAAGTTGAAAATCAGTATTAAAAAGTCATATTCTGACTCACATCAATATAAAGTTGCTTAAATGTTCTCACTGCTTCTGTAAATGCAATCGGAATGGAAACTTAAAAAGACACATGCTTATACAAGAAGATGAAATATTATTTAAATGTTCTGATTGCTCCTATGGATGTAATCAGAAAGGAAGCTTAAAAACACACATGTTTACACACACGCACGCAAAATTATTTAAATGTTCTTGCTGTTCTCATGAATGTAATCAGAAAACATACTTGAAAAAACATGCTTACACACGCAGATTTAAAGATATTTAAAAGTTCTGACTGCTACTTTAAATGTAATCTGAAAGATCACTTAAAAGCACACATGCTTACACACGGAAATGTTAAGGAAAAAAGGAAAATATATTTAATTATATTTAATTTTCTTAACCTAAAATTTCAGCACTTCTGACCTCTTTACAAATTTTTGGCAACCCCAGCCAGAGCCTTGGTCAGTAGTTAAAGTCTATGGTCAGTCCCTAAGTACGATATTTATTTTATAATTAAATTTCGTTTTTTTAATATATATTTTGTTCAAAAGTACTTCCATACTTAAGTTTTTAAATTTATTTTAATATATTTTGTTTTTGTAATTTCTAAAAAAGATTAAAAAAAAAAAACAAAAAATTATCCCTGATGTTTATAGTCACCAAGATGGCCGAAGACAACTTTTGTATAATATATCAAAAACCTTAAATTTTTTCTATAAAAAGATACGCTACCTATAGAGCCTGTAATTTTGAATAATGATAGACTACATATTGTTTAATTGAGATTTGAGACCAATTTATTGATTTCTGTATTAAATTTGATAATTAAATTTAAATGTATAGCAGATTAATATTTGTCTATATAAGGGTTCTGATCTCTATCACTGACCATTTCCTCATTTGCATCCTATAAAGAAACTTTCTAGAAAGTTTTCGGTAATTGTAGCGTTCACGGGAGTGGATTTTTTCGTACGAGACAAGGTTGCTAATATACCTACGCGTTGGGAGTTCGACTAGAACTACGCGTAGGAATTTGAAACTAACAACATAGCCTAAGAATTTGTGATACGACAAGGTTGCTGGATCATTGGCGTTAAAAAAAAAAAATAAAAATAAAAAATAAAAAAAAAATTTATATATATATATATATATATATATATATTATATATATATATATATTTATATATATATATATATATATATATATATAATATATATAATATATATATATATAAATATAAAAATAATAAAATAAATATAAAAATAATAATAAAATAATAATAAATAAAATAATAAAAATATTAATAATAATAATAATAATATGTAGAGAGAGAAGTATAAGTGAAAATTTTATCACCACCACTCACGGGTCGGGGGGTACGGGGGGCAGAGCCCCCGTAGACAAACGCTCGTGTGCCATGCATTTGCAACTTGTATTATAAAAAATATGCATTATTGCAGTACAGCAATGAAATCGTAAATGCATGGCACACGATCATTTGTCTACGGGGGGCTCTGCCCCCGTACCTCCGACCCGTGAGTGATGGTGATAAATTTTCACTTACATTCCTCTCTCTCTCTATATTATATATATATATATATATATATATATATATATATATATATATATATATATATATATATATATATATATATATATATTATTATTATTATTATTATATTATATATTATTTATTATATATATTTTTATTTTTAGCTTCAACATATTTTTAAAATATAGCCTCGTCAAAACATTGAAAGATTTTTTTTTTTTTTTTGGAGAGCGGCCTCACCAACGAGTCCACGTGAGAGAGTTTTATAATGGCGGTAAAAGGGAGAGTCAAAAAAGTTATTTGTTTTGAACTATTTTTCTAGTTTTCTTCTGTATCATCAGTAGTACCGATGATACAATCAGTTATTTATTTTAAATTATTTGTTTTATGTTCATTCTATGTCTTTGTTAAATGGAAAGATGTTATTAATTATTTTTATTTTTCAGAATATTGATTTTTATTATTTTTGAATTTATATGTTTTACATTCAAGTATTAGGCCTCCACCAATAGGAAATTAAATTGTATATACTTATTATATTATGTAACGATGTTAATTATTGACTCTAATGTGTATAATGGTAATTGTAACACATACCTAATATTAATGGGATAAAGATTTAATAAAACCAATCTCCATAGGCTTCTAGTATCGGGACTAAATTATACAGAATCCAGTCCTGGACACCTTGTGAGACCATTACAACCTGTGGACGTCTAATGCTGGTTGTCGACCATTCCAGCCTTGTATCATTACCGGATCCCCAATAGTGAAGCATCCATTCAGTATCTTGTAGCATTGAAGAACAAAACAAGATACTATATACAAACCAAAAAATTATACAAGGAAAGGAAGAGAGAAGCCAGCTACAACTATCAAATTAGATAAGCCAAAAATATTATATAATCTTCTTCCAACTCCTGTATTTCATCACTAACCACTCCACTTAAGAGGAAAATATTTCTCCTAGTTTAAGTATTAACTGACACAGCAAGTTGTTGCCAATTCCCAACACTATCCCATTAATAGAGGTTAAATACCGGACATTCCTTAATAAACAAGAGTGCAAAATTAATGACAAAAAGAGATAAACTATAAAATTTTGGTCTGTTTTAAATATAATTCCATTTAATAAAAGTTAAACTTATTCATTTTAATAAATTTTTTTTTGTTTGATTAGCAATTCATCATTAAGTAAATGTAATATCAGTAAACATTTCTTTTACTATCCCTCATCCCTTATACTTTAGTTAAATTGTTTGATTGATAATAAAACTAGGTTCGTTAAAGTTAATTGACTAGTGCAAATAGTGTCCCATATAAACGCGCAAAGCTTGTGATAGGTTGGCCCCTTTTTCATGGCTGACGGATTTGAATGTAATATATAGGTGTTCCATCAAATCTTGGGTCATTTTCCAAAAGTCCTGTGTAGGCAGGTTAGTTCATTCACAAGTTCTAGCTCTCCCTAACATAGAATAATTTATTTGGCGCCCAACGTGGGGCCTTCCTCATCCAACCACTAAGAAGGTTAACACCACTGGAAACGTGGGCTTCGCCATATTATCAACCACGGGAAACCGTGAGACCCAAAGATAGTCATATCATCACTTACGACGAACCGACAACTTGAAATTAAGAGTCACCATCTCTTATCACCCCCTTACTTTTGTCACTCGGCTTGCTAATCACCTTGTGTTACAACCATATTGTTTTGCCTAGGCTTCTTTGCTCTGCTTTCTTCTACTACTATCCTTTGTAGAAACTTCTA
>SEYY01000965.1:0-2500 GCA_009176605.1 Armadillidium nasatum
AAAAGATTCACCGAAATGCTTAAGGGCGGAGGACCAAGAGTCAGATAGAAGGGAAAGGAGATCAACAGTAGAGCGTTTCTTACTGAAGCCATACTGGCGATCAGAGATAAGATTAGAAGAATTGAGATGTTTCCAAATCTTCCTGTTAAGAATAGATTCGAAAACTTTAGAGAGAACGGAGGTTAAAGAAATGGGACGATAGTTAGAGGGTTGAGAAGGGTCCCCCTTTTTCGGCACAGGCTGAATCAGTTCGCTTTTCCAGCAAGAAGGGAAGGTTGAAGTAGAAAGACAGACGAAAAAGTTTACCAAGGCAGGGTGCAAGCTCAGAAGCACAGGTTTTGAGAACCACAGGAGGGATACCATCAGGACCGTACGCCTTCTTAGTGTTAAGCTCAGAGAGAGCAGAAATGACGTCTTTAGAAGAAATTACAATTTTAGGCATAAATGAGTTTAAGGGGGTTGAAGGAGTAGGAACAGCTCCGGAATCGTCTATGGTTGAATTAGAAGCAAAAGTTTGAGCGAAGAGTTCAGCTTTAGAGGAAGGCAAGACGGCAGTTGTACCGTCAGAAGATACTAAGGGAGGGAAAAAGGAAGAAGCAAAGTTAGAGTTGATATTTTTTGCAAAATGCCAGAAAGGGCGTGCGGAAGTAGAACCAGAAAGATTGTTGCATTTTAAACGGAGAAAGGAGTTTTTAGTGTTACGAAGAATAGATTTTGCACGATTCCGGGATGAAATATAAGTTGCATGAGTTTCTGGAGTTTGAAAACGACGGTAGTCCCTGAAGGCAGCATCCCTGCTGCGGATATCACGAGAACAAGCAGAGTTAAAGAAAGGTTTATTAGGTTTAGTGGAAGGGAAAGAATATGGAATGTACGCCTCCATGCCAGAGAAAATCACCTCAGTTATGCGCTCTGCACACTCCGAGAGACCCCTCCCACGGAAACAGTAATCATTCCATGGAAAATCAGAGAAGTACAACCGCAAATCAGACCAGTTAGTGGCACCGAAATGCCAGAAACGTCTCTTCGCCGAAGGTGGGGGCCGTTCTTGTGGAAGACTTGAAGAGACAGGACAAGATACAGAGACAAGAATGTGATTGGATGAACCCAGAGGAGGAAAGATTTTAACACTGTAAGGAGAAAGATAAGAAGTTAGGAAAAGATCAAGAATGTTGGGTTCATTACCAAGGCGATCAGGGATACGGGTAGGGAGATGCACCAACTGCTCAAGGTTGTTCTGGATAGAAAATTGGAAGGCGAGTTCACCAGCTGGGTCGTGAGAACTAGATGAAAACCATTGACGGTGGTGAACATTGAAATCACCTAATATGATGATTTCGGAGAAAGGAGAAGAAGAAAGAATGTGTTCTATTTTGGAGTTAAGATAGTCGAAGAATTTTGGATAGTCAGTAAAGTTAGGAGATAAGTAGACAGAACATATAAATTTAGTTGTAGAGTTGCAAGAAAGTTTAAGCCGTAAAGTAGAGAATTCAGAAGACTCCAAATTAGAGACACTGAAAATTTGGCTGAAAATTGAGGATAGAGACAGTAGGAGGAAACAGAGTAGGGCTTGCTGTCAGAGCACTCAAACGCCTGAGTTTCGGTTAAGAATAAGAGATGAGGTCTAGAAGAAGAGAGATGGTGTTCGACAAAGTGGAAATTAGTAAAGAGACCGCGAATGTTGCAGAAGTTAATGAAAAAGGAAGATCGTGCACCAGGGCAAGCCGGCATAGAGGTCTTGGTGGCGCCAACCCCATCACCGGAGGCCACCAACTCCCAAGTGGTGATGAGGGAAGGAGTGGATGATGGGCATTCTTTGGATGCCGCCCCTCGTAGCATCTCCGAGGCAGTTTTATGCTTCGCCATTTTGTTTGATGTTACATTAAAGGTAATGTAGGAATAAGTGCTTGTAAATGTGTAGGAACATGAGAAGAGAATTGGAGGAGGGAAAAGTGGGAGCATAGACACTCCGGTGTGAGACGAGGGTACACTAGAGACCCTCAGAGAAGGTGAAACGCGAAAAGGAAAGAACCAAAGGGCAACGGAGTGAAACGGAATGGTCTAGCCCAACCTATCACCCCGCGGTTAAGCCCAATGGGGGGTACTTTCATCGCTTCGGACGGCGCTACGTCCTCCCCCTATATATATATATATATATATATATATATATATATATATATATATATATATATATATATATATATATATATATATATATATATATATATATATATATATATATATATATATATATATATATATAATATATATATATATATATATATATATATATATATATATATATATATATATATATATATATGTACAGGGTGAATAAGGAGGAACGGACCAAACTCAAGGAGTGGATTGTACACAGGATAATATTGTAAAAAAAACACATATGTTCTTATCCGATTTACATTTGTTTTCATTTTATAGCGTGATGACAATTAAACAGAATATCATACCTTAACATTTGGGTTATCATAGTGTTAATTTA